>ML789052.1:1066294-1083825 GCA_009831015.1 Picea engelmannii | reverse complement strand
TAACTGGTTATAAATGACAACAATGGGTAATGAATAAATGTTGAATGCTAATTGATGAGTTTTTGTGCAAGAGGGAAGTTTTGGGAAAAAGAACCCCACACTCATTCACCCCCCCTCTAAGTGTGGTAGGTGTGTCCAACAGATTACAGGTTGAGGTACACATTGATGCATGGTTGATGCATGGTTAAGAATTATTGGTATAGGTTTACAGTGGTATATCTCATAGTGATAGTGTGACAGTGGTTCCATCATTCTACTTCTACTTCAGGGTGGTAAGACGGGGCAAGGACAGGTGGTTGTAGCCAGAGAACACAGGGGGTTGTAGCCTCCTTCTGGTTGTAGCCAGAGAATTGGGGAGTTGGAGCTTCCCTTAGGTTATAGCCTGAGAAACTAGGGGTTTGGAGCCTCCTTCCAGTTGCAGCTGGAAAAAAAAGGAATTTGGTGCTTCCAATGAATGTAATTCTTCAAGACATATAATAAAAAGCATTATGTGGTTTTCTCCCAATTTGAGTTTCCACGTAAAACACTGGTGTATTGTGTATGTGTGTGATTGTTTATTTCTTACTGCTCATTATTGGATAATAATTCTACATTGATATAACATTTGAAGAAAAAGGATTATAATTACTCTATTACTAATTCACCCCCCTCTCAGTAATCCAACAGTACTCATCGACCTCATGAATGAAAGAGTAATGTCTGAAAGGGTAATGTTTGTGGGTGTACAAGTGTCATCAACGAGAGGAGTGCAGGCCTCTCTGTTGACTTCTCACGAATCTAGACCATACAGTCGCAACAAAAAAGAGAACCAACCACAGAGATGACCTAGCAAATGTGAATCTAATCCCGACCATCTTACCTGACTACATCCCGCCTCTGACTAGTGCGGTGAGTCGTGATAATGTGTTGATAGATTTTGATTACACCATGGTTATTGTGTACCTCTCGAAGGGGATATGCGCAATTAGAGCGCAGCAGGACAAGATCGCAACGTTGAATTTCAACGACTTCAACCTAGGAGACAGAAAGAACCATAGTATGCTCGCCCCATATAAATACTTGACTAGGAAGAAGGGGAAGAACTCGAAAATAATCCCCCAGTCATGGACGATGAACCTTGCATAGTCCACCCTATTGAATGTAATGAAAACCCCACACTTTGGAAGGAACCAGGAGGTTAATGCCTTTGTTAAGCTCCTTCTCTAATGTTACCATGGCGGCTATCAATCTCTAGACCGACGTATCACAGTCGATCCAACGCTGATCCATAGGATCACCAGATTAAGTATGAAAGGACTCGATTCACGGGACTTCTATCCAAGGAAAGCCACAGATCACGCATTAGCATAGAAGATTAAGGATAACTACGACGATATTGAGAAGGGGACGTGAGGCTACAAGGTAGCTTCCATCCAGAATGGCGCAGTACGCCTAGCATGCCAATTAATTACAGGAAAGCTAGTAAAGAATAACATACCCACACAGGGCACAGGGTGTGTCATTGACCTCGCAAGGAAATGAGTGGAAGGCCTAAAATTGAACTAGGTGAAGTACCTAGTTAATCAGCTGGAATTAGACTTTCGTGAAGCACAGGATCAGAGCTACGAGCTCCACTTTAGCTGGCTCCTGATCCTCATCGCATTTATTTCTTGGGATATGTTGGAAGGTGTGACCTTCCCAGACATTGAGTCATTCAAGCTGCCTGCTGCGAATTTCACCATGCTCTAGTACTCGAGCGATATGGGAAAACAATGGTAGTCGAACACATTCTTTCACACATATTATCTCCAACTAAAGAGGGCTATCGAAGTTGAACCTCGCATGACGCCAAACACCCTACAGCAGTTCAGACCCCTCATGAAGTTCCGTGCATATCGACACTTCATCTATATCACAGCGTGAGCAGACAAACATAAGGAGGAGCTACAGTCTTACTACAAGCTCACAGAGGAGGACCTCGAGGAGATAACTAAGGATTGGTCAGCAGACCTCCTTCTCCCTATTGACCCTGCAGAGATATATGATCCCAAACTTGACATCTCATAGGCTGCTCACAAAGAACATGACACGTCGGGACCCAGCAGAAGGAAGAAGACCAAAGAAGTACAAGACTTGAGAAGCGCATCAGAAGAAACTGCTTCAATATCACCTGGTTTAGGGGGTGATGACGAAGTAGAAGAGACAAATGACAAAGAAGACCAACAGAAGCAAGGTGAAGCAACACCGCCTAGGGATCCTGCTGATGAGGCTGACCCCTTGAAGAAAAAGGAAGTTTTCTCCCGTGAAACCCACTTCTCAGAAGAAATCCAAAGCCACCATGACTAAGATGGAGATTGTGCTCATTATTGATGACTTTGACTTCATCATCGCAGTTGTGAATGACGCCTCACAGGAAATATTACAGAAACATGAAGCCAAGAAGGAGGAGATGTACCATAGATTCAAGGCTAAACTCAGAGGGGTACAGCAGGCTCTTCAGTCCAGTCGTGTAGTGTCCACTGCGTCCCTGCCATCGGAAGACCCAGATTTGGGAGATGAGCCAGACCAACTCCACCGACTATCTTATGCGACCAAATCTCTCCTTCTTCTCGCACGGGAAGAAACATAACAAGTGTAATAAGTAGTCATAGAAAAACACCAAGTTGTGGAGTAGGAGAAGGAATCTCTCCAGACAAAGTTTGAGCAGGAGAAAGCACAGATCCAATAAGAAAAAAAACAGTTGCTTGCAAAGCAGCTCGAAGTGAAAGAAGCAGTCAATAGAGCACTTTTCTCTATGACAGGCTTAGAGCCAAAGAAAAAATACCAAGTCGAGCATCAGGTAGATTAGTTTGCAGAAGCTATCTAGAAGCTACAACAAAGAATAGCAGACTTAGAGCTCCACACAGTTCCCGACACCCGGTAGGATGTAAGGGATCAAAGAGATCAAACTACTTGAAGTGCAGTTGAGAGAATAAAGGACCTTGCCATGGAATGTAAACAACTAAGTGATCGTAGTACCCAGACTTATGAGCAACTTACTAAGAATCCAGAACTGAAGGCATTGGAGTCACAACTCCAGGAAGTGAAGCAACAAGCAGAAACAATACAAGCGCAGTTGAAGCCCCTATCAGTTGTTGAAATGATGAAGCGGTCCCAAGAGCAGCGCATTGCTCAAAAATAGGTCCACACCATTCAGATAAAATTTATGGAAGTGACTCAGAGGCTCCAACCTATATAGGATGAGGCTTTCCAACTATTCTCAAAGATCAAAGGCCAAGGAGCATAACTGGAGCAAGTCATCAATGCAGTTGAACAACGCTTAGAGGGACCTGTCAACAAAGTTGTTATCCAAGAGTTCGTTGAGCAGGAGGTAGTGGCATAGCAACATGTTAAAAAATATCGAGCCAAGATAGAGGATTTTGAAGCAGATTTACCCAGAACATAGTGACTCGGGACAAGTCACATGTGAGTGTTGGGGGGTTGTTGGTCCTTGACCAAGTTTTGAGGATCCTTGGTCATGTTTGACCTAATTTTGGGACTTTGACAGGCTGTCGAAGGCGGAGCACAAGACGAAGCAGAGATCACTGGATCTCATCCCTTTTAGGGCCTTTTAAAATTTTGGGCTTATGTAATGGGTATGGGGATGTCGTCCCATGGGTTTACCCATGCTTAGGCCTATTTTGTAATGTATAAATAGAATTCTAGGCGAAGTAAGAAGTAGTGAGTAGTGACGAGTGAGTAGTGACTAGTAGAGACTAGTCAGTTGCAAGTGTGCTAAGTGCTAAGTGGTAATTGATTTGTGCATACTGTGTGAGGCTTGCATTGCTAAGTGCAAGGGATTGTAAGAGACTGTGGAAGGCTTTGTGCTATAAATCAAGGAAGGAGGATCTAGCGAGGTGTGCAGATCTCCTGTCATCTGCGGAGTTGATCTTGAGGCTTTGTGCATGTAAGAAGACTAACTGAAGATAATAAAGAAGATGAAGAGTTGGTGGATGTAGGCCTAGGGTGGGGGTGAACCACATATATCATGTGTTGTTGTGCTTTGTGTGATGTATTGATGTGTTTATGTGTAGACTTGCTTAAGTGCTTTGATATAGATGAATGATAGATAAATCTGATGTTGCTCTGTGCTTAATAATGAGAGTGAATGCTAGATTTGACCTATGTGAATGTGCTTAGTGCTTGACTCTGATAGATCTGATTTGTTTCATTATGCTAAGTGATGCTAGATGCTAGATTTGGTTGAATACTGCACAGATATCCTGTTAGGGTTTAGTTGTGTTGCGAACTAAGGATGAATATTAACGAACTGTAATAACTAAGTTATCTATTAAGGTGTTACAATCACAGATCTGTGTCCCAGCTAAGGTTGCAGACACTGGATTCCTACAACCACCCCTACCTCTACCTCAGGTGAGACTTCATCTGCTTCGCAGGTGTTTCCGAAAGGGCCGGTAATTAGGGTTTTGTTGGTGCGTTGTTGTAGCATTGAACCATGGGTCTTCCCCTGTGCCAACACCCATCACTGGTAAAATGGGATATGGTAGTTACTAAGAGTGAGAGGCACCTAACCTCCTCTGCACTGAAAGAGGCAATTTTCATTTGTCCACCAGACACTTGAAAATCAGTTGGAGATAATACCTCAACCTCAATATATCACTAAGAGTGCATGAGTCGACTCTCAACAAAAACACCTATTGGGACATCTAGGAACCAGATAAAATCCTCCCCTCTCTTGGATAGCCCAGTGATAAAGTAAATATCCTCCTTAGTGGGATGTTACCACTAATTCAAACCCACATGGAAATCATGTTGATGGAAATCCCATTGACGGATCACATGCACCAACAACCCGGAGTGCCCCTTAAGGGATGTAGACTCCTCATAGTAATTAAGGAGGCCTACATCCCTCAAGAGAGTAGGAGTCGCTGGAATAATAGGGAGGGGGTACAAATCCTTCTCCCTCTCCCTCACCTCCCATTCCCATACAACATTTTACAGGTCCACCCTCTTCTCTTGCTTCTATTGTTGCTCTCTCCACTCACGTCTCTGCATGATTAACATATGAAATACATCAGCCTCACTCATATATGAAACATTAAAAAAAACCACTGAATGGTAAATTTATCTGTAAATATAGAAAAATGACTTCCTTCAAAAAATAAGATAACAACATTAATGGTGCGTCCAAAAAACAGTCACGCGCCATCGACGATGCACCCATAGATATTGGGAGCATCATGACCAACGCCTCTGTGTAAACTGACGTGCCAACCAAAATATGTTATATTTTGTTATGCAGTGTGTTGGAAAATGGTACCACACTATGGTGCTACACTACAATACATACGTCCCAACGTGTTACTTTTATCATACACACTGCTTAAACCAAAAACAAATTAAAATATTAAATCAAGAAACAATTATTTAAAATTAGCAAAAAAATGCAGTGCATATACGTTCACTACATGCACAAGTGTGTGTAAATAATGTAGTCCCACTATCACATAAAATTTAACAAATTTTTGAGTATGGAACTTATTACGGTGCATTCCAGTCGATCCTATCACACCGTGCCCGATGCCTCCAAAAACATTACTAGGTGCACCGCAACACAATGATACATTTCTCAGCGGTGCGTTTGGTAAACATGAACACCCCAGTGCACACATTTACCAATGCACTATGTAAAAACATATCTGATAAGGGTGGTGGGCTATGTACTTTAACGCCCCGGTGTGTTATATGTACTTTAATGCCCCGACACGTTATATGTACGTTAATGCACCACTCCACCAATTATATGATTTTCTTTAGTGCGTTGTTAAACAGACACGTCGGTGCATTTATGTTTACCAACGCATCGCCGAGAAATGTAACAAGGTACGTGGTGCGCACTGTAAGTTTACAGGTCGCACCATACGTGGTGCGAGCCAAGATCCTCAAACACACCGCGTAGTTTTTTTTTTTTTTTTTTTTTACACTTAAAATTTGACTCAATTTTAAATTTTAACCCTGTGAAAACTTAATTTATGAAGAAACAAGGAAATTGCTTGGACATTTTGTCGTCAGGGAGGCATGGTTGCGATGCACTAAAAAAAACTAAATTTTCCCACCGTTTGGAAAAATTTGAAATTCACACACCGAGCAACATATGAAAGGAACGCAATGAAGGAAATCATCGATGGAAGGGCACTTCAGATAGGAAAAGATTGTACCGGTGATTTTAAGCTCTACAACACTGAAAATGTAAAAACAATTTTTACCATCGATAAATTTTTTTTTAATAAAACCCTATTCTAGTGCCCTTGATGGACAATTGCATCAGGCCATCCATGTTTAATGATCACACTGGTTATATTTATAAAAGAAAAACATCCCTAGCACAGTGCATGTGTTTTTGGGTGTGCACCGGTGCGTATACTACTCCATAGCGCATTGTCGTACATTTTTTGAAAAACTACAATAGTGCAAAATTTTTTGTTTAAGCATAACATCGCCTAAATTTGGAAAATAACCCTAACACAATGCTCTATATTGGAGCACTTGTGCACACCGATGCGCATGATACAATGGAGTGCATCGGTATATATTTTTTGACACAATCCTACATTGTTGCGTAAATGTTTTTTATTTAACCATATGATGGTGTGCTCTACCAATAGCGTCCGGGTGCTTCCAGTGTTATGTTTTGCACCGTAGATTTTTAAAAGAATGCTATTACGGTGCATCATTATTTCTCTATGCATCCTTATTTTTGTAGCGCATCGGACAATATTGTTCTTTATTTGAAATAACCCTGTTGCGGTGCTCTAGTTTTGAGGGAACCGATGCACCTTTTGTAGAAAATGCACTGGTGTGTTAGGTACTTATAAAAGCATAGGTGTAAAAACAACAACTAAAATATCCACCCTCTCACCTCCTCTGGTATCATCCGCTATAAATGGATTTTTGGGATATTTTTATAGGGGTGTCCACAAAAACCTATGCTAGAGGGTATTTTCCTTGTAGTTCCTTGTTCTATTATAAACCTGTCAAACTTCAAATACCACTGCCTTGGAGATTTCTTTAGGACATACAAGCTCCTATTCAACTTGCATACCAAATTTTCCTTCCCTTTTACCTCATACCCATGTGGTTGTTGCATATAAATATCTTCCTCCAAATCCCCATGGAGAAAATTTGTTTTTACATATAACTGTTCAATATGAAAATATTCTAATACCACAAGAGTTAAAATAGTCCTAATTGATGTCATTTTAACAACAGGAGAACATATTTCATCAAAATATATACCTTTCTTTTGTACAAACCCCTTTACAACACGTTTATCCTTGTACCATTTTTTTCCTCCAACTTCTTCCTTGAACCTGGAAACTCATTTATTCTGCATTGGTATTTTTCTTGAAAGAAACTAAACCAAGTCCCATGTCTAGTTTTTTACCAAGGAATCCATTTCCTCTTTCATGCCTCGCTCCCACTTCTTTTTAGTGTCTATCTACATTTCTTCTTCATAACTTTCGGGTTCACCAGTGTGAGTCAACATTAAATAATACAATGAAGGAGAGTATCGTTCATGGGGTCTACTTAACCTATTAGATATTGTAACAACACTTGCATGAGTTTGAGATGCATGTTTCTCCTATTGTTGTACATTTTGATTTTCTTTTACCTTTGGAATTTCTTTTTCTTTGATTTCATCAAACATTGTGTATTTTGTGTTTTCCTTTTCCTATTTTTTCACTGCAACTGATCTTTGTACATGACCTTTTCATTAAACACCAAATCTCTACTCCTAATGATTTTATGATTCTCATAATCCTATAAGAAATAACTAAAATCATTAACATCGTATCCAACAAAAGTACACTTCTTGGATTTTTCCTCAAGCTTTGTTGTATTTTCTTTATCAATATGGTCAAATGCTTCACAACCTAAAGTCTTCATAAATGAGTAGTTTGCTTTTTTACCTGTCCATTCCTCCTTTGGAATGTCACCATCCAAGGATATTGAAGACCCTATGTTTATTAAGTAAACTATAGTATATATAACATATTCCTAGAAATGTAAAGGAAACCCAACATGTAATTTCATACTCCTTACACGTTCCATGATTGTCCTATTTATCATTTCTGACACATCATTTTCTTGTGTTGTTCCTAGTGTTAGCACTCTGTAATTTCTCAAGATGAGGAAGAAATTGACAGAGGAAACCAAAAACTTATTTGGAGTCCAGGATCTATCCCTCCTATACCCAGATAGGGATCTCTCTATAATATTTAGCTTTGTTTGTTGGGAATCTTAGGCTAGTTATGATAGTACAGGGTTTGTTTTGATTGATTGATGGTTTGTTGGATGTTGGCTTTATGTTTGGGCTTCAAAGATCATACTTGCAAAGATATAATGGGGAAATATATGCACACACTTTAGCACTTTGGGTTTTTCATTGTGTATATGGGATATAGAGAGGGTTTCAAAATGAGCATGGTCTCATGAATTCGTTTATATCATAAGAAAATGAACATAAATGTGAAGCTTCTCCAAAACAGAGCATTGAAGTAATGAATTATGTTTATCACCTAAGAAATCAATCACATGAAAAATGGAAATGTAATGGAAAGGAACAATACATTCAAACATATGATCACAGAAGAAAAAACACTGCTAAAGAACATACCATAGGAATCCCAAAATAGTAGCTGCAAATTTTGTCTATTAGTTCCAACCAAGTTTTCTTATACAATAATGTTCTCAAAGTTCAATTCCACAACATCCAACCACTACAATGACAAAGAAAATGAAATATATAGAACAAAAAAAACGTATCCCCACTCTCATGGGTCGAATCCATGACTTGTGGAGCTGTTCCCCAAAGGTCTCAACCAAAACCTTAATGACTAGGGAGGTTAACAAACTCTCCCTCAATTTGAGAAACAGATTCATTTGACCCAAAACAACAAGTCACTTGCATGTATCTACCTTATGTGACTCTTAACTATCATAATTACTCCTCTATGTCATCATTACATTAGTAAAATTCATTAATTAAATCAACAAAGGTCAGAAAAGCCAAACTACTGAAGATAACAGACCTTCTAGAAAAAGTGCAACGTGTGAAGAAAAACCGCAGTGTGGGATTGCGGGCCACTTTTGGAGGCCTTAATGAACTCCAAATTGGGCTTAGGATAGAGAATTGGAAATATCTCTCTATATTCTACACAATGTACCCCTTAAGAACTGAAAATGATCAAGTATAGCCCCTCAAAAACCAATTCTCCCAAGTCTACTCCAAAAGCACAATGTGGGGGTGAAAAAGTGCAATGTACTTTTTAAAGTGACTTTTGGATGGGTTTCCATGCTCAAAATTAGGATATTTATAGATCATTGGAAGGATGTGGATGTCTAGTTATCAGTTTACTCATAAATAAATTCATTTGGACACTCCATGACAGAGAACAGTGCATTTTCCCAAGACTACTCCAGAAGTGCAACAACTCTCCCATAGCAATTGTATTTTGGGCATTTATCTCAAATAATAATACCTTTGTATAAAATGAAGGATTTTTTTGTTCCTTGGTGTATTATTGACAAGTATTATTGACAAAAACCTCTTTCATTTTTTTTCCAATTCATCTTCCTTATTTATGAAACCAATTTTGAAGTAAGATTGTCCCTATGTGTGGCAAATGATTTGTCTCTTGAATGATCTCTTGAGAAATGTTGAAGACATAATGTCATGTGATGAAGTGGGCTCATAAATGTTGATATTACCTCCCTTTTTATAGGGCTTCTTATTTCCTTCCATTAGTATCAATTGGCAAGCAATCCCTAGTGGACAAGAAGAGAGAAAACAAAGTTTTCTAGGGGGGAAAGGGATAGGAATTTGGTAACTTTAGATGATAGAATGAGGTGGTTAGGGAGTAGGGATGAGTGTAAGAAAAATTAAGGAGGTGGGGAGGGATGTTTGGTACCTTAGGGAAGTGGAGGGAGGTTTAAAGGATGATGGAATAGGGCTATGGAATTTTTACACAGGCATATACTCTTGGCTGCCCAAAAACGTAGTGACTGGAAGCAAAACATATTTTTGTTTTTAAATGTATGGCCCTAAACTTATGAGGAAATGGTTGATCATGAGTGAGAGATTCTTTAGCAATGAAATGAATGACAGAAACGAACAATGATGGTCTTTTATAGCTTGTGAATTTTATTTCTTTTCATCGTAGTGTGGTGGCCCACACTACGCCTCTCTCAGTTTTGCTTTGGAAACCATGTATCTTAGGAACCTTTGAATGCAGCTTGAGATTTTTTGAATCTTATTATAACATATTCATTTGAAATAAAACCCTTTTGAACCAATTTGTATCACTACTCCTTGGCATGCCCATTTTATGAATGGAATGAGAAATTCAATGACTAAAACCCTAATGACCTAATGGATGATAGTGAGCTGAATGAAAACCATGATAATGAGACTCATATGACCATAAAGACTTGTGAGTGATGGCACATCCAACTAAGTGGATACAATGACTAAAACATGACAAATTTTGTAAAGGAGTAGTAATATCCCTAGACACACTAGCAAGTGACCAAAATTTTATTTGAAGACCTAATGAAACCATAAAAAAATTGACTTGACACCCTAAAAAAACCTTGTAAGAGAATATTCGAGTTACAACAAGATGGATTTTGCTACGCAAATGTTGTAGGTAGCACTTGCACAGCAGTAGCCAAAATTTTCTACTAAAATGTTATAGGCACACTTGATTAGCAAGAACAGTAGGAGGTGATGATAATGTAATTTTTAAATAAGTACAAGTCTCCAGCAAGTTGCTACCACCAGAAGTTGCATAGGTTTCAAGAAAATTCAAGTGCACTATGCAAGTTCTGGGAATGACTGTTTTTGAAGTCAACTTCAAGATCGCGTTACGAACAAATGGAGAGGATTTTGGAAAAAAACAGAGAGGTATTTTTCAAGAATGATCTCAATAACAAAAACTCACTTTTTACACAAGTGTCATAGTTTGAGAGATTCAAATGAATCTTTATGGTCCATTTTTCCATATTTTAGCATTTAATGTTTTCCTATTTTAGTCATCATCTTTGGGCACAGATTCTGAGGAGATGGAGAAGAATTTTCAAAATCCTCTTTTAGTTTTTACACATATGTTATTATTTGGAAGATATGAAATGATCTTTGAGGCCTATTTTCTAGAATTTCACCAAGCCAGATTTGCTAACAGAGTTCTACAATATTTGAAATTCGACTTGATGGTCCTCCAACTTAGCAATGTGGATCCAAAATTGATATGTATATTGAAGCTTGGATACTCTCCTATCATATCCCATGATTTTCTTTTCAGTTGGCACATTTTTAGTTGGTCAAAAATCAAACCCTAGATAGTAGGATATGAGCAGAGTTTTAACAAATATTCTTTCCTAAGCTATTGTAACAACTCTCTATTTTTTGTAAATATGGATTTTTAGCTCCTTAGGCTAGGATATGATATTTATCTATATATTTTATCACTTTTAAGGTGCAAAGAGGGGCAAGGTTGGAAGAAAGTATAGTCATTTTGATCCTTATTGTAATATTCTTTGAATCTGAACGAAATACAAATGCAGAAGTCCTGAACTTTTGATGAAAACTATTCTAATGGTGGTGGTCTAAACTCTATACTCTTATCTTTGTTTAAATTGGATAATTAAAGGGTCTAGAATTCATCTAATGGTGCTTTATACTCAAGTGATTTAAACTTTGTTTCTCTTATTAAATAGGTCATAATTCATCTTTCATGGTGCTTTGATTCTGTTATATGTTTCTTTTCCTCTTCCACCCTACACAACCAAACTAAAAACTGAAAAATTTTCACCTAATTTAGCCTTTTTTCCTATGGAAAGTTCTACCTACCAGTCATTGTTTTCATTCATTTTCAAATATTGGCTCCATTGCCCAATGGTACTTTCTCTCTTTCTTGTCCTGCATCTCTTTAAAACAAAAACAAACCTATCTTATATCATAATCTGACCTCTGAGTGTTATTCTTGTATATTTCTTGAGTGTGAAATCCTTTTGATTTTTTGAGAGAGACCTCTCTGATTGTACAACTCATAATACAATCTAAAGTTGGTTGAAATATTTACCTTGGGGTTTCTTTGATACATCCCAAAGAAAATACCAAGTGTTAACAAAACCCATTAATGAAATCACATGTCACTTACAAGGAATTGATCCTGGGTGGCGAGGATAACAACCATTCCTCCCAACCACCCAAGCTACATCCAATGGACAGCAGACAAATGTGTTATCCACAAGACATCATGAATTCTTCATGTAGGTATTCCATGGAATTGAAATTGTTTTGACGTATTCATTTGGAGATGTCATACATAGTTATGTTATCCCATAACTTTAAAAGTACACTAATATAAGGATCAAGATATACATCCATATCTCTAACATGGTAATTACCTATTTATTTGAAAACATAAAAAATTAATTTCTTGTACATACAAAATGTGTAACCCCAAAAAAATGGTATGTTGTGAACATTCCTAAAATTAAATACCTAGAACAATTAATGCCAACATTACATGATCCCTAGTTATTGGCATCCAAGGAATAATGTTATTATTTATAACAAAAACTAGGCAAGCCAAGTAAATGGATCTGATATCTTTAGATGGATTCACACCATTAGTTTCCATTAAAATTCTAACATTATCAGGTTATTCCTTAAAAAAGGACCTTATTTCCTTGGTGTTTATGAATGCCAAAACATCTCTAAACATTATCATAACACCATATTCATTTTTCTTGTGTGGATGATAATCCATAAATCATGTTATGTTTTTGCACCTAAACAATTGTTGGAAACATGGTATTATGGGGATATGATGAAGAACCTTGTGGTGAAAATTATTTGTTACATAATTAGTTGGATATATACTAATTCCACTTGCGTGGAATTCAAACATTATTGCATGTTTTCCATAATATATAATGTAATCATTAGTACATGCATTAATTGTTTGATACTCAATTCTTATATCTTTCATAAGGGAACAAAATTAAAAAATCATGTATATTACAATTATGAAAAAAGAGACAAAAACTCATATTTATTGAAAGAATTATCTTCCATACCTTAGAATATATCATACATGTGTTAAAAATATGGTTCAATACCTTCAAGTTGACCAACAACAAAATATCAAAGAAAATACTTTTCTTTGTGAATTTGTATAGGTGTTTTTATGACTTATCAATAAGAGTTACATCATGAATACCTTCATAGATATTATATATGGGTGTGTTCTCAACCATGAAAAGAAGGTGTCATGGATCAAACTATTTATCCCTTAATTATCAATAATATCAATGCAACCATGAAAAAAAGGTGGCATGGATCAACCTATTTATCCCTTAATTCTCAATAATATCAATGTCATTATCTTCCATAGAATTAACTACAATTCCATCACACTCACCATATCTATTACAAATTGCAACATTATGAATTCCAATAATATAATCTATAAATTGTCGTGGATATTCCATTGGAATAGTTCATCCCAGCAAATCTTATAATATTTTGGAATCTTAGACTATGCAAACAAATTTTCCTTAGATACCATATTAATGAATTACTAGTTTTTCTTAAATTTATGAAATAACTAAAATACAAAAATTAAAGGAATAAGAAAAAGAACACACCATCCACACTTAAATGCACACAAGATATATCATGGGAAACCCAAGATAGGAGAAACCCCATTTAGAAGGTGAGGCCTATGCTCTTCTCTCTTTTATTTAGTTATGGAAATGTAAATACAAAGAAAGAGGCACTCACTATGGAGTTTACTTTGACATTATGGCCTGTATGGCTACTACATATTATTTTCCTCCTCAGTTATACTTTCAAAATATTACTCCTAGATGATATACTCAATTGGAACAAGTACAATTCTAAATAATGGAATCCATTATCCTCCTAGCGACCCAATATTTAACATAGCCTAATAGCCATCTATGGTTACGGTTTTGACTTCCTCAACCCTCAATTAGTGATAAGGATTGGAACTTCTAGAATATTCTTGAAATTACACACATGTCTAGTCCCATATGCATGAGTAATCGAGGCTGCCATGGAATCCATGCTTACCATGGTGGTCAACAAGGTAGGTCAACTTGCAGAAGGCATAACTTTTTCATACAAGCTCTGATTCAGGTGATGTTTGCACCATTGGAAAGGTCTCAGTGTGTAGATCAAAACCGAGGGTGTGTGAACAAGTTTTGGATGATGTAATGCCAAAAAAGTTGTTTAATGCCTCAAAATGAATCTGGAAGGTTCCAAGCCCCAATTTTCCAAACTAGGACCTACCACTAATGTTGGAAAGTTAGTTGTCATTGATGTCAATGTTGTAAAGTTGGTTGTCATTGATGTTAACTCTAGAACAAGCCCTGAAGCAAGTTTGGAAGTCTCTAGAAGTGAAGGGTGTATTTGAAGAATTCTCCAAAGTAGTCCACTTATGGCATAGATTTAAGCATGGCCCTCACGGGAATATGCTATGAAGAAATCTACAAGAAGCACTGAAAAAGTGACTAAGTAGTTATGAAGCCCCAAAGGAGTGGTCACGAAGCCTCAAGTTGATTTGAGAAAAAGAGAGTGAAGGACATTGAAAATACATGCAAAGCTCTCATAGATGGATAGTCCTTGTCATGTCATTTCCAACTGTAGGTGGCACGCCACATGGTTTCTCACGATTGATAATTTACACCCTTTTAAAGATAAATCCTTAAAGTATGGTTAAAAATCCCCTAAACAGTTGCAACAAGAAGTTACAAGTCACACCCAAAATTGATTAAAGGAGAAAAGTTATTGCAAACAATAATTTACAGGTCAACTCAAATTCAAATAAAGGAGTTACTTGGAATAGTATAAACACTCATCAAGAAGCCTCTCATTTGATCAATAAAGTAAGAAATCAAGAAAGTATGTGATCTCTTAGTGAATATGAGGTAGTGAAGGAGTGCGAAGAAGGAAGTCTTAGAGCCATATATTGGAGAAGGGTTTCTGGTAACCCTAATTGAGAAAAAACCTATGGGTTAGGTATATGGTGTCCCATGAGGCTCCCGCAGGTTACACAACACTCATCAAGCTAGGCACCACGAGTTGACCAGTCTTGTTTAGTGAGGCTGAAGTAAAGTTTGATGAATATGTTATCTTCTTGATGCTAAATTTGAGGAAGGTTTTGATGGCCTAATATCTGTGCACTAGGTTATTTACATGAGAAAGGGTATGTTATTCTATATATTTTGAGGCTTGTATCTGTTGGAATTTAATGTTGTTCGATTACATTCAGTTTCTTTACAAATTTACATGAACTGAAGCATAAACCATGAACAATAGAAATAGTAATAACCAATATCACAAGAAGAATAACCATGCACAAAGACACAAGTACAATAGAAAATACTACGAAAAAATGATTATAATAGATTGCTATATTATTACAATGATGAGAGTTCCATATATAGAGAACATGTGGTGACCATCCATGAAAAGATGCATCCCTTGGATAATAAATAATTGTTTATTTATTATATATATTTATACCTTTTATTATAAATATCATGTCATATTATATATATATATATATATATATATATATATATATATATATATGGAAGAATGTCTTCACGATGTTGTCCAAACGTCAACACTCCCTCTCAACGAGGGAGACATTCTCAACCAGGGTTGCTCACCATAGGTACACCCCTCTGAGTGAATGACAACTTGATGCTAACTGACACATGGAAAGCACCTCAAGCACCTCCAGTCCATATTATTCCTTTTCATGATCAAGGAAGGACTACACCTGGGACCATTTATCACAAGTACAACTTTGTGATAAATGCATCCTATATTCCTTGGTTTGCATCCCAATATAGGAGAAGGTCTACTCGATTCTTACTCGGGACATTGTAGAAAAAGGTTTGTCACACATGGCACTCCCATGTGGACTTCTAAAGGCTACTCCCTCTAGAAACACTAAGGTCAACTACCCATAGTGTGAAACGTCAAGGTTAACTCCTTGACATGTCCTCATGTGCTCTCCATAAGGGACATTGGGCTATAATCCCAAACCCACTTATCCGTTCTCAAATAAGTGTCCTCATAGATCAACTCAACTCAGTCACACTGGAGTAACATATGGAGAATGTTTGTCACACATGGAACTCCCATGTGGACTTCTAAAGGCTACTCTCTCTAGAAACAATAGGGTCAACTCCCCATAGTGTGTGGCGTCAAGGTCAACTCCTTGACATGTTCTCATGTTCTCTCTGCAAGGGATGTGTCCTCATGTGCTCTCCAAAAGGGACGTTGGGCTATAATCCCAAACCAACTTATCCCTACTTGGATAAGTGTCCTCATAAATCAAATCAAATTAGTCATATAGGACTAGGATCTAGAGAATGTCTCAATAATATGCAAACATCAACACTCCCTCTCAGTGAGGGAGGCATTCTCTCCCATGCCAATTCTGTCATGGAAGTACTCAAACGTTTTCCTAGTAAGGGGTTTGGTAAGAACATCAAAAACCTACTCATCTGTAGGAAGGTACTGCACTAGTACTTCCTTCCTTTGCACCATGTCTCAGATGTAATGGTACTTGATCTCAATATGTTTCAAATTATCATGAAAAATTGGATTCTCTGAGAGCTTCAGACATCTTTGGTTATCAAAATGAATAACGGTGGAATCCAACACATGTCCAAATAAATATGCAAGGATCTTGTGAAGCCACACTGCGTCTCAGACTTCCACACTCAATGCAATGCACTCTGATTCTGTGATGCTCAAGGCCACATAAGTATATTTCATGCTACACTAGGAAACCATGGCAGATCCTAAAGTGAAGCAACATCTGAAGGTTCTCTGCCTATCCACTGCACTCCCTACCCAATCAGAGTCAGTATATCCCTACAATCTCATGTCAATACTAGAAGTATATCTCATACCATGTCCAACTATGCCTCGCAGTTATCTCAACGCATGCTTCGCATCAATCCAATGTGTCTATCTCGGTTGACTCATAAACTGGCTAAGTGTACTCACTGAATAGAAAATATCTGGTATGGTGTTAACTAGATACATCAATGATCCAATCATTTGTTTGTATAGGTTTGGATCAATCTCATCGGAATCAGAATAAGACACACTTATTTTATTTAGATTAGTCACCATTGGTGTAGCCATGGGCTTACAGTTCAACATCCCAAACTTTTTCATTATCTCGACTGTGTACTTCCCTTGACTCGGGAAGATCTCATTAGTTCTCTACCACACCTCTAGTCCCAAGAAGTAGTGCATCATACTAAGGTCCTTCATTTCAAACTCATAGGCCAATGCATACTTGCATTCAACAATAAGTCTCTTTGTACCGGTAAGGAATAAATAATAAACGTAGAGGACCAAAATCAGGGACTCGCCATTAAAATTCTTATAGTACAAGTTGGGATCAACAACACTTTTTTTGAATCCCAAA
>ML789052.1:1049039-1063293 GCA_009831015.1 Picea engelmannii | reverse complement strand
CTGCAACTGATCTTTGTACATGACCTTTTCATTAAACACCAAATCTCTACTCCTAATGATTTTATGATTCTCATAATCCTATAAGAAATAACTAAAATCATTAACATCGTATCCAACAAAAGTACACTTCTTGGATTTTTCCTCAAGCTTTGTTGTATTTTCTTTATCAATATGGTCAAATGCTTCACAACCTAAAGTCTTCATAAATGAGTAGTTTGCTTTTTTACCTGTCCATTCCTCCTTTGGAATGTCACCATCCAAGGATATTGAAGACCCTATGTTTATTAAGTAAACTATAGTATATATAACATATTCCTAGAAATGTAAAGGAAACCCAACATGTAATTTCATACTCCTTACACGTTCCATGATTGTCCTATTTATCATTTCTGACACATCATTTTCTTGTGTTGTTCCTAGTGTTAGCACTCTGTAATTTCTCAAGATGAGGAAGAAATTGACAGAGGAAACCAAAAACTTATTTGGAGTCCAGGATCTATCCCTCCTATACCCAGATAGGGATCTCTCTATAATATTTAGCTTTGTTTGTTGGGAATCTTAGGCTAGTTATGATAGTACAGGGTTTGTTTTGATTGATTGATGGTTTGTTGGATGTTGGCTTTATGTTTGGGCTTCAAAGATCATACTTGCAAAGATATAATGGGGAAATATATGCACACACTTTAGCACTTTGGGTTTTTCATTGTGTATATGGGATATAGAGAGGGTTTCAAAATGAGCATGGTCTCATGAATTCGTTTATATCATAAGAAAATGAACATAAATGTGAAGCTTCTCCAAAACAGAGCATTGAAGTAATGAATTATGTTTATCACCTAAGAAATCAATCACATGAAAAATGGAAATGTAATGGAAAGGAACAATACATTCAAACATATGATCACAGAAGAAAAAACACTGCTAAAGAACATACCATAGGAATCCCAAAATAGTAGCTGCAAATTTTGTCTATTAGTTCCAACCAAGTTTTCTTATACAATAATGTTCTCAAAGTTCAATTCCACAACATCCAACCACTACAATGACAAAGAAAATGAAATATATAGAACAAAAAAAACGTATCCCCACTCTCATGGGTCGAATCCATGACTTGTGGAGCTGTTCCCCAAAGGTCTCAACCAAAACCTTAATGACTAGGGAGGTTAACAAACTCTCCCTCAATTTGAGAAACAGATTCATTTGACCCAAAACAACAAGTCACTTGCATGTATCTACCTTATGTGACTCTTAACTATCATAATTACTCCTCTATGTCATCATTACATTAGTAAAATTCATTAATTAAATCAACAAAGGTCAGAAAAGCCAAACTACTGAAGATAACAGACCTTCTAGAAAAAGTGCAACGTGTGAAGAAAAACCGCAGTGTGGGATTGCGGGCCACTTTTGGAGGCCTTAATGAACTCCAAATTGGGCTTAGGATAGAGAATTGGAAATATCTCTCTATATTCTACACAATGTACCCCTTAAGAACTGAAAATGATCAAGTATAGCCCCTCAAAAACCAATTCTCCCAAGTCTACTCCAAAAGCACAATGTGGGGGTGAAAAAGTGCAATGTACTTTTTAAAGTGACTTTTGGATGGGTTTCCATGCTCAAAATTAGGATATTTATAGATCATTGGAAGGATGTGGATGTCTAGTTATCAGTTTACTCATAAATAAATTCATTTGGACACTCCATGACAGAGAACAGTGCATTTTCCCAAGACTACTCCAGAAGTGCAACAACTCTCCCATAGCAATTGTATTTTGGGCATTTATCTCAAATAATAATACCTTTGTATAAAATGAAGGATTTTTTTGTTCCTTGGTGTATTATTGACAAGTATTATTGACAAAAACCTCTTTCATTTTTTTTCCAATTCATCTTCCTTATTTATGAAACCAATTTTGAAGTAAGATTGTCCCTATGTGTGGCAAATGATTTGTCTCTTGAATGATCTCTTGAGAAATGTTGAAGACATAATGTCATGTGATGAAGTGGGCTCATAAATGTTGATATTACCTCCCTTTTTATAGGGCTTCTTATTTCCTTCCATTAGTATCAATTGGCAAGCAATCCCTAGTGGACAAGAAGAGAGAAAACAAAGTTTTCTAGGGGGGAAAGGGATAGGAATTTGGTAACTTTAGATGATAGAATGAGGTGGTTAGGGAGTAGGGATGAGTGTAAGAAAAATTAAGGAGGTGGGGAGGGATGTTTGGTACCTTAGGGAAGTGGAGGGAGGTTTAAAGGATGATGGAATAGGGCTATGGAATTTTTACACAGGCATATACTCTTGGCTGCCCAAAAACGTAGTGACTGGAAGCAAAACATATTTTTGTTTTTAAATGTATGGCCCTAAACTTATGAGGAAATGGTTGATCATGAGTGAGAGATTCTTTAGCAATGAAATGAATGACAGAAACGAACAATGATGGTCTTTTATAGCTTGTGAATTTTATTTCTTTTCATCGTAGTGTGGTGGCCCACACTACGCCTCTCTCAGTTTTGCTTTGGAAACCATGTATCTTAGGAACCTTTGAATGCAGCTTGAGATTTTTTGAATCTTATTATAACATATTCATTTGAAATAAAACCCTTTTGAACCAATTTGTATCACTACTCCTTGGCATGCCCATTTTATGAATGGAATGAGAAATTCAATGACTAAAACCCTAATGACCTAATGGATGATAGTGAGCTGAATGAAAACCATGATAATGAGACTCATATGACCATAAAGACTTGTGAGTGATGGCACATCCAACTAAGTGGATACAATGACTAAAACATGACAAATTTTGTAAAGGAGTAGTAATATCCCTAGACACACTAGCAAGTGACCAAAATTTTATTTGAAGACCTAATGAAACCATAAAAAAATTGACTTGACACCCTAAAAAAACCTTGTAAGAGAATATTCGAGTTACAACAAGATGGATTTTGCTACGCAAATGTTGTAGGTAGCACTTGCACAGCAGTAGCCAAAATTTTCTACTAAAATGTTATAGGCACACTTGATTAGCAAGAACAGTAGGAGGTGATGATAATGTAATTTTTAAATAAGTACAAGTCTCCAGCAAGTTGCTACCACCAGAAGTTGCATAGGTTTCAAGAAAATTCAAGTGCACTATGCAAGTTCTGGGAATGACTGTTTTTGAAGTCAACTTCAAGATCGCGTTACGAACAAATGGAGAGGATTTTGGAAAAAAACAGAGAGGTATTTTTCAAGAATGATCTCAATAACAAAAACTCACTTTTTACACAAGTGTCATAGTTTGAGAGATTCAAATGAATCTTTATGGTCCATTTTTCCATATTTTAGCATTTAATGTTTTCCTATTTTAGTCATCATCTTTGGGCACAGATTCTGAGGAGATGGAGAAGAATTTTCAAAATCCTCTTTTAGTTTTTACACATATGTTATTATTTGGAAGATATGAAATGATCTTTGAGGCCTATTTTCTAGAATTTCACCAAGCCAGATTTGCTAACAGAGTTCTACAATATTTGAAATTCGACTTGATGGTCCTCCAACTTAGCAATGTGGATCCAAAATTGATATGTATATTGAAGCTTGGATACTCTCCTATCATATCCCATGATTTTCTTTTCAGTTGGCACATTTTTAGTTGGTCAAAAATCAAACCCTAGATAGTAGGATATGAGCAGAGTTTTAACAAATATTCTTTCCTAAGCTATTGTAACAACTCTCTATTTTTTGTAAATATGGATTTTTAGCTCCTTAGGCTAGGATATGATATTTATCTATATATTTTATCACTTTTAAGGTGCAAAGAGGGGCAAGGTTGGAAGAAAGTATAGTCATTTTGATCCTTATTGTAATATTCTTTGAATCTGAACGAAATACAAATGCAGAAGTCCTGAACTTTTGATGAAAACTATTCTAATGGTGGTGGTCTAAACTCTATACTCTTATCTTTGTTTAAATTGGATAATTAAAGGGTCTAGAATTCATCTAATGGTGCTTTATACTCAAGTGATTTAAACTTTGTTTCTCTTATTAAATAGGTCATAATTCATCTTTCATGGTGCTTTGATTCTGTTATATGTTTCTTTTCCTCTTCCACCCTACACAACCAAACTAAAAACTGAAAAATTTTCACCTAATTTAGCCTTTTTTCCTATGGAAAGTTCTACCTACCAGTCATTGTTTTCATTCATTTTCAAATATTGGCTCCATTGCCCAATGGTACTTTCTCTCTTTCTTGTCCTGCATCTCTTTAAAACAAAAACAAACCTATCTTATATCATAATCTGACCTCTGAGTGTTATTCTTGTATATTTCTTGAGTGTGAAATCCTTTTGATTTTTTGAGAGAGACCTCTCTGATTGTACAACTCATAATACAATCTAAAGTTGGTTGAAATATTTACCTTGGGGTTTCTTTGATACATCCCAAAGAAAATACCAAGTGTTAACAAAACCCATTAATGAAATCACATGTCACTTACAAGGAATTGATCCTGGGTGGCGAGGATAACAACCATTCCTCCCAACCACCCAAGCTACATCCAATGGACAGCAGACAAATGTGTTATCCACAAGACATCATGAATTCTTCATGTAGGTATTCCATGGAATTGAAATTGTTTTGACGTATTCATTTGGAGATGTCATACATAGTTATGTTATCCCATAACTTTAAAAGTACACTAATATAAGGATCAAGATATACATCCATATCTCTAACATGGTAATTACCTATTTATTTGAAAACATAAAAAATTAATTTCTTGTACATACAAAATGTGTAACCCCAAAAAAATGGTATGTTGTGAACATTCCTAAAATTAAATACCTAGAACAATTAATGCCAACATTACATGATCCCTAGTTATTGGCATCCAAGGAATAATGTTATTATTTATAACAAAAACTAGGCAAGCCAAGTAAATGGATCTGATATCTTTAGATGGATTCACACCATTAGTTTCCATTAAAATTCTAACATTATCAGGTTATTCCTTAAAAAAGGACCTTATTTCCTTGGTGTTTATGAATGCCAAAACATCTCTAAACATTATCATAACACCATATTCATTTTTCTTGTGTGGATGATAATCCATAAATCATGTTATGTTTTTGCACCTAAACAATTGTTGGAAACATGGTATTATGGGGATATGATGAAGAACCTTGTGGTGAAAATTATTTGTTACATAATTAGTTGGATATATACTAATTCCACTTGCGTGGAATTCAAACATTATTGCATGTTTTCCATAATATATAATGTAATCATTAGTACATGCATTAATTGTTTGATACTCAATTCTTATATCTTTCATAAGGGAACAAAATTAAAAAATCATGTATATTACAATTATGAAAAAAGAGACAAAAACTCATATTTATTGAAAGAATTATCTTCCATACCTTAGAATATATCATACATGTGTTAAAAATATGGTTCAATACCTTCAAGTTGACCAACAACAAAATATCAAAGAAAATACTTTTCTTTGTGAATTTGTATAGGTGTTTTTATGACTTATCAATAAGAGTTACATCATGAATACCTTCATAGATATTATATATGGGTGTGTTCTCAACCATGAAAAGAAGGTGTCATGGATCAAACTATTTATCCCTTAATTATCAATAATATCAATGCAACCATGAAAAAAAGGTGGCATGGATCAACCTATTTATCCCTTAATTCTCAATAATATCAATGTCATTATCTTCCATAGAATTAACTACAATTCCATCACACTCACCATATCTATTACAAATTGCAACATTATGAATTCCAATAATATAATCTATAAATTGTCGTGGATATTCCATTGGAATAGTTCATCCCAGCAAATCTTATAATATTTTGGAATCTTAGACTATGCAAACAAATTTTCCTTAGATACCATATTAATGAATTACTAGTTTTTCTTAAATTTATGAAATAACTAAAATACAAAAATTAAAGGAATAAGAAAAAGAACACACCATCCACACTTAAATGCACACAAGATATATCATGGGAAACCCAAGATAGGAGAAACCCCATTTAGAAGGTGAGGCCTATGCTCTTCTCTCTTTTATTTAGTTATGGAAATGTAAATACAAAGAAAGAGGCACTCACTATGGAGTTTACTTTGACATTATGGCCTGTATGGCTACTACATATTATTTTCCTCCTCAGTTATACTTTCAAAATATTACTCCTAGATGATATACTCAATTGGAACAAGTACAATTCTAAATAATGGAATCCATTATCCTCCTAGCGACCCAATATTTAACATAGCCTAATAGCCATCTATGGTTACGGTTTTGACTTCCTCAACCCTCAATTAGTGATAAGGATTGGAACTTCTAGAATATTCTTGAAATTACACACATGTCTAGTCCCATATGCATGAGTAATCGAGGCTGCCATGGAATCCATGCTTACCATGGTGGTCAACAAGGTAGGTCAACTTGCAGAAGGCATAACTTTTTCATACAAGCTCTGATTCAGGTGATGTTTGCACCATTGGAAAGGTCTCAGTGTGTAGATCAAAACCGAGGGTGTGTGAACAAGTTTTGGATGATGTAATGCCAAAAAAGTTGTTTAATGCCTCAAAATGAATCTGGAAGGTTCCAAGCCCCAATTTTCCAAACTAGGACCTACCACTAATGTTGGAAAGTTAGTTGTCATTGATGTCAATGTTGTAAAGTTGGTTGTCATTGATGTTAACTCTAGAACAAGCCCTGAAGCAAGTTTGGAAGTCTCTAGAAGTGAAGGGTGTATTTGAAGAATTCTCCAAAGTAGTCCACTTATGGCATAGATTTAAGCATGGCCCTCACGGGAATATGCTATGAAGAAATCTACAAGAAGCACTGAAAAAGTGACTAAGTAGTTATGAAGCCCCAAAGGAGTGGTCACGAAGCCTCAAGTTGATTTGAGAAAAAGAGAGTGAAGGACATTGAAAATACATGCAAAGCTCTCATAGATGGATAGTCCTTGTCATGTCATTTCCAACTGTAGGTGGCACGCCACATGGTTTCTCACGATTGATAATTTACACCCTTTTAAAGATAAATCCTTAAAGTATGGTTAAAAATCCCCTAAACAGTTGCAACAAGAAGTTACAAGTCACACCCAAAATTGATTAAAGGAGAAAAGTTATTGCAAACAATAATTTACAGGTCAACTCAAATTCAAATAAAGGAGTTACTTGGAATAGTATAAACACTCATCAAGAAGCCTCTCATTTGATCAATAAAGTAAGAAATCAAGAAAGTATGTGATCTCTTAGTGAATATGAGGTAGTGAAGGAGTGCGAAGAAGGAAGTCTTAGAGCCATATATTGGAGAAGGGTTTCTGGTAACCCTAATTGAGAAAAAACCTATGGGTTAGGTATATGGTGTCCCATGAGGCTCCCGCAGGTTACACAACACTCATCAAGCTAGGCACCACGAGTTGACCAGTCTTGTTTAGTGAGGCTGAAGTAAAGTTTGATGAATATGTTATCTTCTTGATGCTAAATTTGAGGAAGGTTTTGATGGCCTAATATCTGTGCACTAGGTTATTTACATGAGAAAGGGTATGTTATTCTATATATTTTGAGGCTTGTATCTGTTGGAATTTAATGTTGTTCGATTACATTCAGTTTCTTTACAAATTTACATGAACTGAAGCATAAACCATGAACAATAGAAATAGTAATAACCAATATCACAAGAAGAATAACCATGCACAAAGACACAAGTACAATAGAAAATACTACGAAAAAATGATTATAATAGATTGCTATATTATTACAATGATGAGAGTTCCATATATAGAGAACATGTGGTGACCATCCATGAAAAGATGCATCCCTTGGATAATAAATAATTGTTTATTTATTATATATATTTATACCTTTTATTATAAATATCATGTCATATTATATATATATATATATATATATATATATATATATATATATATGGAAGAATGTCTTCACGATGTTGTCCAAACGTCAACACTCCCTCTCAACGAGGGAGACATTCTCAACCAGGGTTGCTCACCATAGGTACACCCCTCTGAGTGAATGACAACTTGATGCTAACTGACACATGGAAAGCACCTCAAGCACCTCCAGTCCATATTATTCCTTTTCATGATCAAGGAAGGACTACACCTGGGACCATTTATCACAAGTACAACTTTGTGATAAATGCATCCTATATTCCTTGGTTTGCATCCCAATATAGGAGAAGGTCTACTCGATTCTTACTCGGGACATTGTAGAAAAAGGTTTGTCACACATGGCACTCCCATGTGGACTTCTAAAGGCTACTCCCTCTAGAAACACTAAGGTCAACTACCCATAGTGTGAAACGTCAAGGTTAACTCCTTGACATGTCCTCATGTGCTCTCCATAAGGGACATTGGGCTATAATCCCAAACCCACTTATCCGTTCTCAAATAAGTGTCCTCATAGATCAACTCAACTCAGTCACACTGGAGTAACATATGGAGAATGTTTGTCACACATGGAACTCCCATGTGGACTTCTAAAGGCTACTCTCTCTAGAAACAATAGGGTCAACTCCCCATAGTGTGTGGCGTCAAGGTCAACTCCTTGACATGTTCTCATGTTCTCTCTGCAAGGGATGTGTCCTCATGTGCTCTCCAAAAGGGACGTTGGGCTATAATCCCAAACCAACTTATCCCTACTTGGATAAGTGTCCTCATAAATCAAATCAAATTAGTCATATAGGACTAGGATCTAGAGAATGTCTCAATAATATGCAAACATCAACACTCCCTCTCAGTGAGGGAGGCATTCTCTCCCATGCCAATTCTGTCATGGAAGTACTCAAACGTTTTCCTAGTAAGGGGTTTGGTAAGAACATCAAAAACCTACTCATCTGTAGGAAGGTACTGCACTAGTACTTCCTTCCTTTGCACCATGTCTCAGATGTAATGGTACTTGATCTCAATATGTTTCAAATTATCATGAAAAATTGGATTCTCTGAGAGCTTCAGACATCTTTGGTTATCAAAATGAATAACGGTGGAATCCAACACATGTCCAAATAAATATGCAAGGATCTTGTGAAGCCACACTGCGTCTCAGACTTCCACACTCAATGCAATGCACTCTGATTCTGTGATGCTCAAGGCCACATAAGTATATTTCATGCTACACTAGGAAACCATGGCAGATCCTAAAGTGAAGCAACATCTGAAGGTTCTCTGCCTATCCACTGCACTCCCTACCCAATCAGAGTCAGTATATCCCTACAATCTCATGTCAATACTAGAAGTATATCTCATACCATGTCCAACTATGCCTCGCAGTTATCTCAACGCATGCTTCGCATCAATCCAATGTGTCTATCTCGGTTGACTCATAAACTGGCTAAGTGTACTCACTGAATAGAAAATATCTGGTATGGTGTTAACTAGATACATCAATGATCCAATCATTTGTTTGTATAGGTTTGGATCAATCTCATCGGAATCAGAATAAGACACACTTATTTTATTTAGATTAGTCACCATTGGTGTAGCCATGGGCTTACAGTTCAACATCCCAAACTTTTTCATTATCTCGACTGTGTACTTCCCTTGACTCGGGAAGATCTCATTAGTTCTCTACCACACCTCTAGTCCCAAGAAGTAGTGCATCATACTAAGGTCCTTCATTTCAAACTCATAGGCCAATGCATACTTGCATTCAACAATAAGTCTCTTTGTACCGGTAAGGAATAAATAATAAACGTAGAGGACCAAAATCAGGGACTCGCCATTAAAATTCTTATAGTACAAGTTGGGATCAACAACACTTTTTTTGAATCCCAAACTCATCAGGTTTCCATAAATCCTCGCATACCAAGCTCGAGGTTCCTTATTGAGTCCATACAGGGCCTTCTTCAACTTTCACACATGAGACTCCTTCTCATGTATCACAAAACCATCTGGTTGCTCGATGTACACTTCTTCCTCAGTATCTCCATTGAGAAAGGTTGTCTTCGCATCCATCTGATGTAGTCTCCAACCCATGGATAATGCAAGGGAAATAATCATTTGGATAGAAGTGTATCGAGCAACAGGAGAAAATGTCTCCCCATAATATATTCCCTCCACCTAATAGAATATTTTAGCAACAAATATTACTTTGTTCTTCTTGATGCTCCCATCAACTATGTGTCTGATCTTTAAGATACACTTGGAAGTCACTACAGACTTCAAATCAGGTCTCAGAACAATATCCCACACATCTTTCTTCATGATGGACTGATACTCCTCCATCATGGCATCTCTCCATATTGTTTGATTAGATGACTCCTCATAACATGAAGGGTCAGAATCAATGAAGTGGATCATAGTTGCAGCATAGCATGAATATCTCTAAGGTATATTTCTCTCTAAGAAGGTACATGGATGATTTGCATGTACTTCTTCCTCCTTTAGAGTTTGATTATCCCATGTAGGTCTCTTCCGAATTACTACAATATCTCTGGGAACATCAATTGTAGCTATAGGATCAATGGAATCAATAGGCTCAACTGTCTACCTATGAATTGTTGGAGGGTGAGGGGGAGAAGGCACCATCTATTCTTGTCTCTCACTATCAATATTCATGTGATATCCTCTAGATATCTTGAAGGCTACCTCCTCCTAAAAGGTAACATCTCTACTCACCCCAATCTATCTCTAACCAGGGATGTATATTTGGTATGCCTTTGAAGACTCATTGTACCCCACAAATGTACCCTTTCTACCTGAAGGGTCTAGCTTGGTCCTTTTCTCCTTAGGTACATGAATGTATACTAAACACACAAATATCCTAAAGTGTCCAACCATAGGCTTCACTTTGGTGAAGGCCTCCTCAGGATTCATGTTCCTCAAATTCTTATGAGGACTTTTGTTCTAAACATACACTATAGTCATGGATGCTTATGCCCACAGAAACATAGGTAAATGTTGATCATGAAACATTGCCTTGACTTCCTCAACAATAGATCTATTCTTCCTCTCTATGACCCCATTCTTTTGAGGGTTGTAAGGAACGGTGTACTCCACCTTGATCCCTGACTTAATGCAGAAATCATTGAAATCCTGGGAGGTGTATTCTCCTCCATTATCTAATCCCAACACTTTGATATTCTTTCAGGTTAGGTTTTCAAAATGTGCTTTGTACTCCTAAAATATGGAAAGGACTCCATCCTTGGTATTCAAGAAGTAAATCCAAGTCTTCTGAGAGTGGTCATCAATGGATATCACATAATATAACTATCCACTCAAGGAAGAAACTTTCATGGGTCCACATAAATCTGTATGATCCGGGTCTAAGATCCCCTTGGATCTTTTGTCACTACTCGAAAAGGACCCCTTGGAATTCTTTCCAAGAGCACAACCTCTGCAAATTCCATCATGTTCAACATGGATATTTGGAAGGCCTATCACCATCTTCCCTAGAGCGGGAAGAGCTCTATAATGTAAATGAGAAAGTATCATATGCCATAGTTCGCTCAAACTGATAGAATCATGTATCAAGGCTTAACTAGTTGGACAGTCAATCTGTACAATCTATCCTCTCGAACACTAATCACCCGAGAAGAATCCATATTAGAGTTCTTGTTCCATGTAAGAAAATTTCCATCAGAGAAAGAAACCTTGTAGCCTTTGTTCTCTAAGGATGAAATAGAGACAATGTTCCTTCTCATCCTAGGTATAAATAATACATTACTCAAATTGTGTGGGGTGCCAGAATCAAATTGTAAGGAAGTGGATCCAACTCCCTTAACAATATATCTATTATCATCACTAAGTACAACATACAAAAAATATTTTTTCTCTACTAGATCTGTAAGGTTCTCTTTGTATCCAGTCATATGTCTGGAAGCACCACTGTCAATCAACCAAATATCATTACTAGTAAGAACCATACATGAGAGGTCTGAAATGAAGAAGAACTCTTCATCGTCCATGATTGCATTCCTTGACTTCCTCTGAGGTGGTTCTGAATCAACATTAGCAGTGGAAGCATGTTGCTTTCCTTTCTTCAATGTAGGACAATTTTTCACATAGTGGTCATACTTGTCACATATGAAGCACTAAATATTTGACATGTCCTTCTTTTTGTGTTCTGAAGCTGGTGTTGACTTCCTTCCTCTAAATTTTTTGTTGAAACCTATTCTTTTTCCTTTTATTTTCCTTGCATGAGTAGTAAGGGTTTGATTTTCATAATGATGGGAACATTGCATGCCTCTATCTACAAGTCTAGTCTCCTCCTGAGTACATTCTTCCCATAAATGATCAAACTTGGGAAATTTGGATTGCCCACTGATACTTTGAATGAATGGATACCAATGGATTGGAAGACCATTAAGGGTAATCATGACAAGTTCTCTATCAGAGATAATTTCACCAATATCACCCAACTTATCTATGATCTTTGAAATCTTCATGGAGAAGATGGAAATTGTATCTGATTTCATCATGATCTTGAGATTTCTGAAGTTGGTGTCTCAAGGAAAGTGTGTTTTTGGTGTTGTTTCTCTCAAAAAACTTCTTCAAGGCATCATACATATGCTTATTTTTCTTCAAGTTGGAGTTGTGAGAGATTAAATGGTCTCTCACATAATAGATGATGATATTTCTGGCATTTTCATCATTCTTCCTCCATTGAGACTTTTCAGCATCATCAGTTGATTCTGGTACAACTTCTTCAACATACTTCATTAGATCACTCTCTTCTAAAGTGATCATAAATCTATATTTCCAAGAACTAAAGTTGGTTTTTACATCAAGCCTATCTTCCACCAAAATACGATTCACTGTGGTTGTTGGAAGAGTGCATAAATATTAACCTGAATTGCATTTGCAGTAAAACAATAAATTGCAGGAAAGGTACGACAAGTTGTTGTAGAAGGTCAATGCTTGTGCAATAGTCTTATTTCAATAACGTTGCTATGATACCATGTTGGAATTTAATGTTGTTCAAATACATTCAGTGTCTTTACAAATTTACATGAACTAAAGCATAAGGCATGAACAATAGCAACAGTAATAACCAAGATCACAAGAAGAATAACTATGCACAGAGACACAAGTACAAGAGAAAATGATAAGACAAAATGATTATAATAGATTGATATATTATTAAAATGATGAAAGTTCTATATATAGAGAACATATGGTGACCATCCATGAAAGGATGTGTCCCTTGGATAATAAATAACTACTTATTTATTATATATTTATACCATGTATTATAAATATCATGTCATATATATATATGGAAGAATATCTTGGAAATAGTATCTTGGAAATGTTTGCATATCTTGGAGGTTATGGCACATGTTTGAGGCATTTGGAACATGGTTATGGTATATGCTTTGAGGCATATCTTAGTTGGTTTGGCACATGCTTAAGGCATGTTTTTTCACATGGTGAAGGCTTGTATCTTGTGACATATTTTGGTACATGGTTTAAGGTATATATTGGATGTTTTGGTACATGCTTGAGGCATATATTGGCACATAGTTTGATGCATATCACAGTGATTTTGAGCACATGATTTGGAGATGTTTTTGGTGATATTTGAATAAGCCTTATGTTGTTATTGGTATGGATCCAGTTTTGATGATGATGATGTATCAGTATCAATGATAGTTATAGTGACAGGTTGCATCTGGTTTGATGATGATAATGTATCAGTATTGGTGACAATTACAGTGACAAGTTGAGTTTGTTTTTGATGATGATGATGTATCAATACAACAAAAGTGACATATCGAGTCTACATTTATATTTCAAAGAGGAAGGAAGGGGAAAGGAAAGGGGATTGGAGCCTCCTTCCAGTTGGAGTTGGAGAATATAGGGAGTCTTATCTTCCTTCATGTTGGAGCCTATAAATCAGGGGGTTGGAGCCTCCTTCCAGTTGGATCTAGACAATTCAAGGAGTTGTAGATTCCTTCACGTTGGAGCTTGTAAACTAAGGGGTTGTATCCTCCTTCCATTTGGAGCTAGAGAATCTAAGGAGTTGTAGCTTACTTCGGGTTGGAGCCTATAAATAGGGGGTTGGTGCCTCCTGCCATTTGGTGCTGGAGAATATCGGAAGTTGGTGTGTTTTTTGAATGTAATATTGAAGATATATATTAAAAAGTGTTTTGTGGTTTTATCCCATTTGGGTTTCCACATAAAACTCTTGTTTATTGTGAATCTATGGTTATATCTTTATGATATGTTAAATGTAATCATAATTGAATGGAATTGTTGAGAACTTAATGTTTTCATGTT
>ML789052.1:994585-1048585 GCA_009831015.1 Picea engelmannii | reverse complement strand
CCCCCCCTCAGTATTGCTGAATCTTCCAACAATTGGTATCAGAGTTGGTCCTTAAAAATCAGTCTAACCACTGGAAGGTAGATCATGGAGTGCATAGATAATGAAACACCAGTATTTTATTGTTGGGACTATGGGATATGGAGTAGAAGGATGAGAGTATTTTTAGAGGCACATGGGTATGATGTTTAGTACTCGGTTTTTGCAGGATACATTGCTACAAAGAAATATTTGAAGACTGCATCCAAGAAAGAATTAAAAATGAACAAAAAAATAGAAATGGATGCCATCATGGATGGATTACCTGATTCGGTAAAAGTAAAAATGGGAAAATGTTCATCAGCCAAAGAGCTTTGGGATAAGATACATAATATCTACTATAAGGAATCTCATCTTGTAACCACAGAGCCATAGCATGTTGATCAATATAAAGAAGATGTTGAGATAGAACAAGAAGAAGGAATCTCATCATGTCAAACAGATCCAGAAGAATAATTTGGAAATGGCATGAAAGATCATGATGAAGAAGATTATGAAGAAGGAGAAGTGGATCTTGAGGCATAACTAATTGAATCTTTGAGTGAGCTAAAAAGGGAAAGGAAGAAAAAAAAGTCCCTTAAGGAAGAATTGATCAAGCTAAAGGAAAGTTCTCAAAATCCCAACAAAACCTCTAAATAAGTCCAAAAAATTATTAAAAATCTAAATGTCTAGTTAGAAGAAGCCAGAAGGATTGAAGAAACACTCAAAAATTAGTTGGGAGAAAAGCAGTGTTTGGAAGCCAAAATAGTCTCACTAAGAAAGGAAACAGAAAGAAGAGAAGAGATTTTGACAAGCCATCTTAAGGAAAGATATGAGGACTTAAACAAGCTTGAAGCAAAATTTAGTAAATAGCAAAGAAGGCTTGAAGAAGAAATTGTCTCCTTGAAAACCAAACTTGAAGAGGCAAATATAATGAAAGAAGTAATGAAGATCCATATGATGAAGAAAGAATAATAATGTGAGAAGCTTGAAGAAGAATTCATCTCATTGAGGGTTGAAGTTAACAATCTCAACAAGAAATTGAAGAGCTCTGAAGTACTAGAATATATTCTTAGTTTTCAAAGGTCAATGCTCAATAAAGAAGGTCTTGGATACATTGGTAAGGCCTCATTCAAAGAAGATGGAAATTCCAAACATAGAAAGAGCATTGAAGAAACAGGAAGCTTCACTCAACCAATAAATAAAGTTCAAAAAAAGTGTTCTAGGTTATCAGAAAGGGAGAATTATGTAGAAACAGATCATGGTCAGCAAGAGTCAAAGAAGAATGAATATAGAAGAGGTGTATCTCCAATAAGACCTTCTACCTTTAGGTATCAAAGAAGATTCAATCATTGTGAAGGAAACAACAAAAGAGAAGATCGTTACTAGATAATTCATGAATTCAGAAGGACTACATCACAAAGAGGATCATTTTCTTCAAGGTATCAAAGTTTCTTTTTGGGTTATTGTTTTACTTGTAATAAATTTTGACATAAAGTTATAGATTGTGGAGCATATGGAAGAAATGTTCAAGAAAGAGATGTTTATGTGGGCCCCCACAATATTGAATGTTATAAATTCCACAACTATGGAAATATAGCTCATGATTGTAGAAGAATGATGAAGAATTCCATGAAATAAAATGTTGATATCAGGTACAAGAAGGTTTGGAGAAGAAAACAAGAAGAACATGTGAATGAATAAATCCTAGGGATCATACTCACAAGATTTGCAAATGTGCGAGATCATGATGAATCTACAAGCAAAGAGGAAGATTTCACAACTCAGAATGATGATCCTATAGCGAAGTAGGCTTATACATTATTCTAATCCATTCATCTTGGAGACTCCTAGTAATGTGAATATTGAAGAGGGGTAGTCTAAGTAGTAGCTATTACAGATTGGAGAACTATATTTCAGGTAGTTTGAAGTGTTTGTATATTTTGGGAAGAAACATTCAAATTGGTTTGATGGTTGAGGTACAAAATGTCTCATGACAGATTGGTTATTTAAGGAGTCATTTTCGTAACACGTCCCCATGAAGGTATGAAGAGGTTAGATCATAGTTATGAGGAATTCATTGGCACACTTTTGAGGTAGAGATTTGTGATTGTATAGAGAAGGGATATATCCATTATAGATTCAAGAAAGACTTGTAGTGTTTGACTTGAAGGTAGAGAAGACTTGTGGACATATTTGATTCAAATTGAGAAGCAAGAACATGGTGTGATCGTTTGCAACGGATTTGGAGAAGTATTCATAATGGTAAAGTGACAGATGTGTTAGAATTTTGTGCAGTTGAGTAGTAGAGTCGTGGATAGTTTTATGACATATGGACAACGATATTTGGCAGGTTTAGGAGATAATACTTGACATGAACCAGAGAAGATACATGACAATGGATGAAAGCATGAGCTCAAGAGGAATTGTATAAACACTCATTGGCATTTTCATTGAGAGGAATGCTTAGTAAAGCATATGACGTAGAAGAGAATCATATTGACAAATGGAACTACCTAGTCACAGGAAGGCAAGTCGTGATAGGCATAGCAAGACAAGAGGAGAGAAACCGCCAGGAGGAGTTATATTGTTAAAGTCATATTGATGAATGATTATGTCATTGATGTCAGCTCAATGAAGACATGACAATCCATGAAGACTTGAAGTCAAGTGATGAAGGAACCTTTACATGAACACTTTTAATATACATTGATGGATTACACTAGGAAGTAACAATGGACAAGAAGCCTCGAAAGAGAGGACAGGAAGCATATACAAGAAATACCCACATTGATTTACATGAAATATTGCAAACAAGACAAGGGGAGAGAAATAAAAAAAGGAGAGAAAGATCATAATAAAATAAAAAAGGGGGAGAAATATTTTCAAAAGAAAGTATATTGTCAAGGAAGTTACCCATTTCCATTGATCTCAAAGGGGGGGAGAAATTTCAGAAGCATGAAGACAGGGGGAGAAAGCGTGAAGACAGGGGGAGAAATGATCACATGGGGAGTATGAATGTTTCCGTCAGTGAAAAGGGGGGTACTATTGGAAAGTTAGTTTCCATTGATATCAATGCTGGAAATTTGGTTTTCATTGATGTCAACCCTAGAAGAATCCCCAAAGCAAGTTTGTAAGTCTCTAGAAGTGATGGGTTTATTTGAAGAAGTCTCCAAAGTGGTACCCTTATGCATAGATTTAAGCATGGCCCTCACGGGAAGACGCTTTGAATAAGTATACAAGAATCCCTCAAAAAGTGGTTAATTAGTTATGAAGCCTCAAAGGAGTGGTCATGAAGTCCGAAGTTGATTGGATAAAAAGAGAGTGATGGACATTTAAAATACATGCAAAGATCTCATAATTGGATAGTCCTCGTCATGTCATTTCAAACAGTAGGTGTCATGCCACATGGTTCCTCATGGTTGATAAGATATATCGTCTTAAAGATAAAGCCCTGAAGTATGGTTAAAAATCCCCTGAACGGTTATAACAAGAAGTTACAAGTCGGGTCCAAAATTAATTAAAGGAGAAAATTTGTTGCAAACAAGAAGTTACAGGTTAGCTCAAAGTAAAATAAAGGATTTAATTGGAATAGTATAAATACAGATCAAGAAGCCTCTCATTTGATCAATAAAGTAAGAAATCAAGCAAGTATGTGATCTCTTAGTGAATCTAAGGTAGTGAATATGAGGTAGCAAAGGAGTGCGAAGAAGGAAGTATTGGAGTTGAAGATTGGAGAAGAGTTTCTAGTAACCCTAATTGAGAAGACCCCTGAGGGTCAAGTATAGAGTGTCTTGCGAGGACCCCACGGGTTACACAACACTCGTCAAGAGAGGCACCGCAAGGCACCGCGAGTTGGCTGAAGTAAAGTTTGATGAAGATGTTATCTTCTTGATCCTGAATTTGAGGAAGGTTTTTATGGTCTGAGATCTATGCACCTAGTTCTTTATATGAGAAAATGTAATTCTATATATTTTGAGGCTTGTATCTTGGAAATGTTGGCATATGATTTTAGGCATATTTTGGAGGTTATGGCACATGTTTGAGGCATTTGAAACATGGTTATAGTATATGCTTTGAGGCATATCTTGGAGGTTGTGCACATGTTTGAGGTATTTGGCACATGGTTATGGTGCTTTGAGGCATATCTTGGAGGTTATGGCACATGTTAGAGGACTTTGGCACATAGTTATGGTATATGCATGAAGCATATCTTGGAGGTTATAGCATATGCTTTGAGGCATATCTTGGTTGGTTTGGCACATGATTAAGGTGCTTTTTCGCACATGGTGAAGGCTTGTATATTGTGACATGTTTCGGTACATGGTTTAAGGTATATCTTGGATTTTTTGATACATGCTTGAGGCATATCTTGACACATAGTTTGATGCATATCATGGTGGTATTGAGCACATAATTTGGATATTTTTTTTATTGATATTATAATGCATCCCACCTACTCCCTATTAAGAACCAAGACTAAATACAAAATATCCCAATAGATCCAAAGATATATGAATACAATCACCACACAAGATATATGAAACCATATAGAAAACCACAACTTTATTATATCAAACCCTTGAGGTAGGGCAACACCATACAATGGATCCTATTAAGGAAGGGATCCTCTCCTGTTCACTTGCCTCTTCGAGGGGGCAACCTCCTATTGAGCTACCGCTCCAAATACAATACTTCTCTTCATGTTTCATTGCATTGCTTGAACCCCTTTATATAGTGCTACCATCACCTAAGAACATTCTAGAGGAGGAATCTTCCAGAAGTATAACCTTCTAAGAAGTCCTCTTACATTTATTATATCTAACTACCATAGTGGGCCTTATTTAATAATATAGTGGACCTAGTCCACCTTACATTGAATGACCTCCACTATTATCACTATGGGCCCTCTGGGCCCCTCCACTACCTCTCTAGCTACCTTACATTCCATCCCCCTTATGAAAGCGTTGTCATCAACGCTTGATGCACAACCATATACCAGGGTCCCATGGATAATTGTGGACAATAATGCTGAAGAAGACTGGAGAACCAAGGTCCCATGTAGAAAGGAAATTCACCATGTTGATGTAGTCCAACCACCATTGTAAGCCAGGGTCCCATGTCCAAGTGCTCATGTGAACTCCCTGTGGAAGATTTTGTAACCCAATAACCAACTCAAAATGATGCTCCAAATACTGACACCTGTCATGTGGATCTAAATAAGAATATCCATCCACATAGTGGAAAAGGGTCATAGCAGAATCTGGAATGAATAATACCACTGTAGAATATGTAGACTAAACGCTGGTAACTAGCTCCTGATGTGGGACTTTGATGTTCTCTACAGAAGGTGGGGTAGAGTCATCAAATAAAATATGAAAGTGGTTGTCATCCCAAAAATGACAACTATCCATATACCAATCATCACAATCTGCCTCAAATCGTACCAAGAATATATTTCTTGATTATATTCATCCCCGAGGCCCTCCATAAGAAATCTCTCCTGCATGTTATTCAATGAATTTTGAATACTACGAAAACTATCATTGAGGCCATCTGTGAGACTGTCTGTGAGGCGGTCTGTGAGGCCATGTACAAATACATCCAATGTGTCAAACAATTGAGATTTGAATGATTCAATAATTTCTTTTAGGTTTTGAGAAGAAATAGCTATGTAAGCATCCTATGAACTCACCCAATAAGTTATGACAGAAAATCGCGGCTTTTTCTGGAAAATCCCTAAAAAACTGCTGAAGTTAAAATGCTCATAACTTCACTTCCCGGACTCCGTTTCGGCTGATTTTGTTTTTGAAATTGGGTGAAATTGTGAGAGCAACTGATATCTGTAACTTTCTTGGGAAAATTCAGCCTCCAACTGCTACAAATATAAAAAAATTATCGCCGCCGTCCGCGGAAAAACTCCTGAAAATTTGCAGATTTTACAACTTCAATATCTTGACTTCCCGGACTCTGTTTCAAACGATTTTTTTTTTCAAATTGGGTGTTTTTCTGAGAGGAACTCAGATATACAACCCTTTTCTGCAATTTTTTCATCGAAATATACTGAAAACTTAGAGAATGTCGCGGCCCTCTTTTTTCTGCTCCGAAAAAAAAAATCTACAAAAATATTTGCCCACAATGTCTACCCAAGGAAAGTGCTCTGATACCACTTGTTAAGAACCAACTTGTTAAGAACCAAATACCTAAATACACAATCACCACAATAGATATAGAATAACAATATGAAAAATCTCCTTTATTACCATCAAAACCCTTGAGGTAGGGCAACACCATACAATGGATCCTATTATGGAAGGGATCCTCTCCTGTTCACTTGCCTCTTCGAGGGGGCTTCCTCCTAATGAGCTTCAGATCTAAACACACTAATTCTCTTCATGTTTCATTACATTGCTTGAACCCCTTTATATAGTGCTACCATCACCTAAGAACATTCTAGAAGCGGAATCTTCCAGAAGTATAACCTTCTAAGAAGTCCTCTTACATTTATTATATCTAACTACCATAGTGGGCCTTATTTAATAATATAGTGGACCTAGTCCACCTTACATTGAATGACCTCCACTATTATCACTATGGACCCTCTAGGCCCCTCCACTACCTCTCTAGCTACCTTACACTCCCCCACAGGGCTACACAACCTCCTCGTCAAGGATCTCCGATTCTTGACTCAAACGGCTCTTTGAAACCTTGATGGTCTCATTCTGTATCTAAACACAGGCCCTTTCAGATTTCTGGTAGAGGTCTTATGACACTCGCGAGGTCTCGAAGTTTGGGTGCTAGCTCCTTTTCTGATAAGCCCCTCCTTGATGTGACCTTGGGAGATGACCTCACGTAAGTACATGATTGAGGGCACGCCCAAGGTTGGTTTGTAACCAAACTACTTTTCACCCTGCAATTCACCTCTAGCCACCACTTGTCCCTTTACAAATACCGTGGTCTCGATTGTGGCCCACCCTCAACTTTTTAAAGATTGAGCACCTTATGTCCCCTTAATGCGAGGTGATCATCGATCTCACAATATTGACAATGCTTATGAACTGACGGCCCAGATCTGTCCCTTTTCAAACTTGTAGATCATATATGACCCCTTTCAAATCAATGATTATGATCGATTTTGCCTTTCGGCCTTCGGGAGTTTCAATTATCAAATTTTTGGCTTCCCCCGAAATCTTCTGAAGTCCGAATCCTTGAAATTTTGGAAATGTTGCCACCTGTCTCCCTTAATATATGGCCATGATCTCCTCCATGAGATCAGTCTTTGAGAATCCCAATTCTCAAATCTTTTCTTTCCTCCACATGCCAATCTTCTAAAGTGGAAGATTTGTTGGCACCTGTCCCTCACAAACGGATGGCTCAGATGAACTTTGTCTCTCCAACCTTCAAGAGTTATTTTTCTATACCTTCTCTTTCTTCCAGAGTGATTTCTCCAAAATGGCAGATCACCTACCACGCATCCTCCTCAATTAACGAATCTACTTCCGCTTCCAAACTTTGGCCCTTTCAACCAGGTCAACGGTCCTTCACCCCCCCCTTCCCAATCAATGATCGAGATCTCCTTTGGGTCTTTGGACTTTTCTCCCTTCGCTTTCCCCCAGATTTCTAGATCTGGTGTCGCGTGTCCACCTTCGAATCTACGGCTCTCGTCTACTTCGGGATTTTGGCCTTCGGGATTCTTAAACCTCAACTTATTCATGCTCTTCTTCTCCTGGAGAATTTTACCCAGAGTCCACGATCCAATGCCATGTGTCCTCCTGCAGATCGACGACTCCCAGCTGCTTCGGCTATTCGGGCTTCGACAATCTCAAATTCGCCTCCTTCGTGTTTCTCCCAGAGTGCTTTCACCCAAAGATTGTGATCTATCGCCACGTGTCCCTCTGGATCTGACGATCTATAATTCTCTTTGGCTCTTCATGATTTGGGAGTTTCAAACTCCTATGCACTCATTTCTCCCAGAGTTCTTTCACCCAAAACACACGGTCTCTTGATGCATGTCTTCCCCTTAATCTCACGACTGTTATCTGTTTCGGTTCTTCGGGCTTCAGGAGTTTCAACTCCTACGCACTCGTTCCTCCCAGATTTCTTTCACCCAGAGACTCTAGTCTACTAACATGTATCTCCCTGACGATCAACAACCATGACCCACTTCGGGTCTTCAACGATTATGCTCTCTCCTCGTTCACAAACTTCCAAAGTTTTTCTGCTCCGGTGTTGCAAATATTTCGCCACCTGTCCCCCTGGACGATGGAAGGTCCCTAATCACTTTGGGACTTCGGAACTTTGGCAAATCCTCTCTCCTGTACACATAAAGGGTTAATTCTCGTGAAATTTACCTTGGATCAGACGACTGTCGATCCTCTACACTCAGATCCAATGACTAGGATATGTTCTTCTCCTCTGTGCTCTCCTTTGATGTCTAGACATAGATTGGGTGGTCTAGATCTCTTCCCACAATCGATCTAATGGATATTGTCACTCCTCCTCTAGATATTTTGACTTCTTCTGACTTAGACTATTTTCTAAGTGTTCAAAGGCCTCGACCTTTTCTCCTCCTGTGAGCTCGACTATCTTGGGTCTCATCCACATTTCTTTTAATGTTATCCCTCCTGATATTTGTGACTTGGAATAAGTCGGTATTTTCTCTCTCTTTGTGCTATCTCTTCTGAGATTTTTAACTGACTCATAACTCCTAAAGAGTATCAGCCCTTTTTTTTTCTTTCAAAGAAAAACTTTGTGCCCACCTGGCAATCTCCTGCTCATGCACACCTTGGAGAGCTCTTTCTTACATAGTGTTCTATAACTCTGTCTCTCTTTGTGCCTTATCTACACAATTCCTCCTCCAAGGTATTCAGTAACCTTGAGGTTCCTATTGAGTTTGTGATCTCTCTCGTGCGCCCTCATGGCACATTCTTTTCTGACTCCACGGAGTTCAGATGCGCACTCCTTGCGTTGGCTACAAAACCGCCAATGTTCTGTTGTGCACTCCTTACATAGCCTAAAGAACCCAGAACAATATTTTTAACTCAATGAAGATAAAGAAATATATCTTCCTACTGCAGATGAAATCTATCATGCATATATGACATACATAAACACATAGATAACATTCACAAAATACAGATAATTCATAAACACACCATGTGCAGGAAAAATTGTTTTTCTTTGTATTAGATGAATTTATGTTTACAAATGTGTACATAGACTGGACTACAACAGAATATCATTTCATGTTTCTCCTACTCCTATTCCTGATCTTTCGAGCTTCTCAATCTCTCCTCTCCTATCTCTCATCAATCTCCTTGAAATATGATACAAATATCTCTTTACAAAAGAGGGGCTCTACGGGCCTATCCTCTCCTTCACCTAACCTCATCTATTGCATTTAAGTTTCATAAATGGCCATCTAGTATGAATTGAACCTAGAGCCATCAACCCGTCATCCATTAAAGGTGACCTTATCTTCTTCATGTACAAAGGCATGGCTTGGTTTTCACTCAATCTTACAGTAGTAATCCCTATAGGATCATATTTTGAATTTAAAAATGGGAGGGTCAGTGCCTCTCTCTCTCTCTTGAATGTGCACTGATGTGATGGAATGTTGGTGCATTGATGAGTTGGAGTGATGTTTCTGCATCATAGTCCACTTCTGGGAAAATCATGAGCTCCTACTCATGAGCTCCTGCTCATGAGCTTCTGCTCATAAGATCCTCTATTTTGTTGTTGAAATCCCCCTGGATCCCACACTTCCCCTTGGAGTTTACCTCTTACTCCTTTTCTTTGATGTTGTTGTTGTTGTTGCTTCTTCTTCTTCTTCCCTACTTTTGTGGAAGGATCTCCTCTATTCAACTTCCCTTTGTTGACTACTTCTTGTGTTGGCCTCAACATTAGCTCTCTTATCTCCTCTATCACCCTGTCCAGCTACTCTATTGGTTGGTTCTCCTTATGCAATATTTTATGTTGCACTTCCTTCTTACCAATGGGTAGATCATCCCGATCCCCCATGTTGTTTTCTTATTCTATTGCATTAGCTTGCCACCTTTCTCCAGACTCCAGTTATGCAGTCTCATCACTGAGCTTCTCCTCAAGCTAGTATGCTCCTCCATCTGTCTCTAATCTAATCTGTTGGATGTGTTGGCTTTGCACTATCACCCTTCTCTCTAAGGCTTCCAAATCTTCATATAGCTCAGAAAAATCCATGCTTTCTGTTTCTCCTTCTGCTACAAGCTTCAGTGCTGCAGTCATCTCCTGTTCAACTTCCTGGCTGAAAATTTTGAGAAATTCAACTGAATGCTCTTTTCCTTCTACTGGGGAAAACATCAGTGTCTACTCCATATCCTCTTCTTCGATAGTCTCTGTTGGTTGTCCTTCTATTGCTGCACTTGAAACACTTATGCTAGCCTCTACTTGGCTACTTGGCAGGAATGATTTGATTCCTCCAATGATCATAACACTCCTTTGATCCTCCTCCTTTGTGATGTAAGTATTTAACTTCTCATCATCTTCATTCAAATGGTTTACAAACCCACACAAGTCTTCATCTATCAACACTCCTTGCTGATATGAACTCTCCCCTGAGCTCCTGAGACTTTCAGACAGTCTCATTTCCCTTCCCTTGCCCACCTGGAAATTTGGGATTTCTCTCCTACTCTCTTGGCAGTCTATGAGATCTCCTGATCCCATATCATTGCCCACCTGGCAATATGAATTTCCACTGCTTTCCTCCTGACAATCTAAGATATCATCACTTGATCTCATATCATTGCCCACCTGGCATTTTGAAAATTCATCTTTTCCCTCCTGGTAGTTTATGAGACCTGTAACTAATCCCCCTTCCTCATCACTAAGGGTTTCTCTAAATTTTGCATCAAAAATGCAAACCAGCTCCTCCTCTGTGTCACTGAGGTTTTTAGCATGACTCAACCACCTTTTCAATTCTTGTTGTTTCTTTCTAACCAAAAATGTTTGAACAAGCCATTTTACTTTCCTATTCAGAGGCCATTCGTACCTCTAGCATAATTTTGCCTCCTCTTGCATCCTCAGTGCTAGCCTCTCCATCCCTACTCTTATCTCTATGAGCTCCAGATCCATCCCTGGCTTGCTTTTCTAGTTTCGGTCTTCTCTTCGACCACACTCATGGCCTTTGGTAGCCACTTCCACCTTTTTCTTTTCCTTCTGGCAATTTTTGTGGATTACTCTGCATCTGAGAGAATCTCCAACTCCTCCTATAGCTCACCTGGATGTCTGTTGACTACTATGGACTTGCAACAATCATTCATGGAGAATTAATGCTCTGTCTTCTCCTTCACCTGTTGTCTACAAGTGAACTTATGCTTCTAATACTAATTGATGTAACCAGACTATCTCCTTCATTTCCTTCATCTGAAATCTACAAACGAAAAGTGTGCTCCTTTTTCTGCCATCTGCAAACAAAATTTCGGTCTTCTCCTCTTTATCTTTCGCATGAAATATACAAACGAAAATTTAGCTTGGATACCACCTGATGCAACCCCCCTAATCCCTCGTAGGGCTACACGACCTCTCGGTCAAGGATCTACAATTCTTGTGTCAAACAACTCTCTAAAACCTTGATGGTCTCATTCTGTATCTAAACACAGGCCCTTTCGGCTTTCTGGCACAGTACTTATGTCACCCGTGACCTTCCCCTTCACGCTTGAAAAATATCATAGTTTTGGCACTATCTCCTTTTCTGATAATCCCCTCCTTGATGTGACCTTGGTCGATGACCTCACGTAAGCACGTTATTGCGGGCACACCCAAGGGTGGTTTGTAACCAAACTACTTTTCTCCCCGCAATTCACCTCTATCCACCACTTGTCCTATTATAGAAAGATTTGCCTCGCCATTGCTATCTTGCACAGAGGGCCTTTTTCCATTTCCCTATGCAGACTTGTCATCCCTTTTTTTGATGAATCCAGAGACAAAAATATACATTTTTCAACATATACACTCCCTATATTCTATACAAGATGTTTATACGCTGGCTGCTCAACTACAACCCGTGTACATTGGGATTTGTGCCAGAAAATACAAAATGAAATCGAGTTTCCATGTCACGAAGGGAGATATCTGATCCTTGGTGTTCCATATACTGGAAATGTTCCGACTCAACCCTTGAGTTGCATTCTGAAGGCTATAAAAGAACAATTCTGAGCTATGGAAAACAGGAGAAAGCATTCAACTTTGAGAGCAAAGTTACTCTAGAGAAATTACTTCATATTGAGTTTGCATCCCTTTGTCCCTCAAGTCTGAACACAATGTTCATCCCCCAATCTCTTTCCCTATTGTTCAGAGAACCTCATTGACTCTCTCCTATGAGCTTGCCTTTGGTGGAGGATTGAAGTGGTGGAGGCCTAGTTGGAAGGAACTTGGTTTCTTGGTTTCGAACCGTGCCGACACGAAAATCTGTAATGTTGTCACTTCTGCTGATCAATTATTAATAGAAATACTCCTTTCTCGTCCTATTGGTATCTTGAAAATATATGATTATTATCCATGGGCATGTTTGTAATGTTTATTAATGGATTATGTTATCTGATGTGCTAACCCCTTTATATCATCACTATGTACTTGCTCTACTTGTTTGTTAAGAACTTATTGCAGGTATAAAGCTTTGGGTCGAAGTGCTCAATGGTGGAACATTGTCAGACGTTGGATCAAGGTAGGCCTCTTTATTATATTGCACATTAGTTTATACAGAATATGTTGGAATTGAGTTGATTTCTATAGTCATACTTGTCTGTTGTGGTTTACCCTTGGCCATAGAGAGTTTTTCCCTTGTAACAGAAATGGCGAATCCATTGGGGAGAGATATTCCTTCTAAGGGTTGAAGTGATTTTTTTTCTTGCATTGCTCTTTTTCCTTTGTGTTTCTTGTCATATCACTGCTTGACAGATTCTGTTCACTCTGGGTCTGAGTTTTCATCCTTCTTTCCTTTTCCTGGCCTTGTTTTAAAGCATATATGCTCCTTTTTCCCGGACAGGTGTGTATACCCGCTTGTTGTCTCACTGCAGGATGTGTATATATACCATGTTCTCCTGAACAGTCGCGTATACCACTTCCCTTTGCTTGTTTGCTTGGTTTAGTGATTGTTGGGTGAGATTTGATGATTGTTGAGCCTTCTTAGGTCTCTATAGTGCCTGTTGAGTTTCTCTGGGTTGAAAGGAAACCTGTTGGGAGTTGAATTTTTGGGCGTAGTATTTCTCTTTGTTTTTCATCCTTGTTTGTCCTTGAACCCTGGGATGTTTTCTTGGATTCTTTGTGTTCTGCTTGAGTTATTTCATTTATACACAGTAGAATTTATATATTAGGTTGCTTTACAGTCCATGCATTTTCTCTTTAATATATTGAAAATACAAAAAAAATAGGCATTTTGCATTGGTTAAATTTTTTTTCTTTGAATCTTTATCATTAGCTTAGTTCATTTATCCAAAGATTGCATTTACTTCTAAATTGTAGAGTTGAAATTGAAAATTGCACTACTTTTATTAGCATATCATTGATTGAAAAGTTAAAGATAGACTTTGCATTATATTCATATTCATTTTCTTGCAGAGTCATAACATCATGAGTTTCGCTTCCCTACCTTTTTGAGTAATCACAACCAATAAAATTTACGCTTTAAACTAAAATTGATTAGTCACGATTTTATTTTTAGGGTGCACAAACTAGTCTAGGATTTAGTGCCTTGGAATAGGATTTTGTGAGTAAACTTCTCCAAGGCTATTAAATCAACATATTTGTCTGAGACAGGGAGTTGATAAGTCCATTGTATAATTGATAATATCAGGAGGCTCCACTCACACCGGAGTTAATCACGAGGTCGCATAAAGTTAGTTGAATGGATAACCCCTGGATACTCACCTAGCGTCAGAGATATTTCTGTGGATTTATTCGTATTTGGGGATCTTGCTAGTACCCACACCTCTGTGAGAGGCGGTGATTTCAAGGTTTTGGGCTTTGCTACCCTACCCATATGGTGATCCAGACTTACGACTTCTTACCTGTGCATCGATTATACAGTGGTTTATTAGTTGCTTGACCTAGGTATCTCATAGGTTACTTGCAGGGGTTATTCTGCTTGTACCCTGGGTTAGATAGGGGTCAAACGACACACAGCCTTTATGGAAGATTACCTCTCCGAGGGGATCCGACCGACTGGTTGTTAATCCCATGAGGGCCCCTATAACTGATTCTGTTACCTCCAAATTTTAGCAGGGAGTCTCAAGTCCCTCTTGGATGAGACATACCTTCTTTAGCGATGGAGGCCACTCAACCACTTTAGCCCATTTGCATGCATATTGGTTGTTTGATTTTTTGGTATGCTCTTTTATTACTAGTTGGACTTAGGAGTCTATTTTGGGTGTCATCATCATGGATAGTGGAGTTTCTTTCACTCCCTCATTTACTGCTACCCCCCCATGACATTCATGGGGGAAAATCTATCCATTTTTTATAATGGTATGAAGAATTATGGTACTCAGTCAATGCCTTGGGTCTCTAATCATTTTTCTCATGGTATGTCTGATATGTCTCTGCACTTGCCACCCTTTGTCTCGCCTCCTTATGAGAATACAAGTTTTGGGTCTGGGGGCACGATGCCTCCTTCTTATCTCTCTCCATTTGGTGGGAGTCATATCCTTCAAACACCTCTTACGGTAGGAGGTTGGAATATTCCTTCCTATGAATCCACTATGCGAGAAGTAAGTTCCCAACTATGCAATCTTTCTACTTATTACACTTTGTCCACCTATCCTTCTTCCGCCATGTCGGTTCCTACAAACACTTTTCCCATGGCTAACCTCCATCTGTCCTATGGTATTTCATCTGGGGGAAGTTATTCTTGTAGTATGGGCAACCCCCTTCACGAAGTTCCTTCATCTGGGGGCAACATATATCCTCACATGAGTATCCCTTGTCATGGCACTTTCTCTTCGCAAGCAAATTCCTCAGTGTCGATGCCCCGACAACCCTTTATAAATCAACATGGAGAACGATACTATCTTGCTGGACAGGGGAAGGGTGTAAACCAGGATCCTTATTGGCCTGCAATTTCTCAAATCCAATATTTCCTTAGACCTTGGTCTCAAATGCTGCAATTCATCACTGTCGCAAGTCTGGTCACAGCTAGTCATACTGGAGCTCCATCTCCTACCTCTTCTAGTCATGTTAGAGATTGGTCGATAACCTTTGCAAGTCATGTTGAAGACCTGCAACCAGCAACTACAAGTCATGCTGGGGGCACAAGTCCAGTCATTGTGTGTCATACTAGCATTATATCACCAACCTTTGTTACTCATGTTGGAGATTGGTTGACTACTTCTGCAAGTCATGTTGAAGACCTACAACCAGCTACTGCAAGTCATGCTGGGGGCACATGTCTGGTCATTGCTAGTCACAGTGCACATACATCACCAACCTCTGTTAGTCATGTTGGGGATCCATTGCCAACCTCTGAGAGTCATGTTGGAGATTTTCTACTAGCCTCTACAAGTCATGCTGGGAGCATGTCACCAGCCACTGCAAGTTATGTTGGGGGAATTCATATGATTAAGAAGCCTAGACGTCTCATATGTAAGCCTAGATTCCTTTGCAGGACTTGTGAAGGAAGTCACCTTACTTGTTTGTGTCCTGTTACTGTTGGGATACCAGAAGCGTGGGGCTCACCTAAGGGCCCTTCGGGTTCTGATGCATCTATCGTTTCACAACACTTCGTTCCTTCTTTGGTTGATACAAAAATCGTGTTGATGCAATCTTCGACTGATACCCCTTTTCCTTTAGGGGTTGATGCATCCTTTAACCTTGTTGTCTCACATCTCGTTCAACCTGTGGTCATGTCGATGCAATATTCAACCAACACCTCTCCTATGTTTGGGAGTGATGCGTCTCTTGACCTTGTTGTCTCGCATCTTGTTCAACCAACAGTCGTGTCGATGCAATCTTCAACCGACAACACTCATTTTTTTTGGGGTGATGCACCTCTTGACCTTGTTGTCTCTCATCCTATTCAACCAATGGTTGAGGAAGTTGTCGTATCGATGCAATATTTGATCGATCCTACTCTTCTCTTGGAGAGTGACAAGTCTAAAGAAATGGTCGTGCCAATGCAATTTTTGGTCGATCCCTCTCTTCTGGTTTTGGTTCTATACCTTCTATGCCATGTCCTTAGAATTTCTAGTACTTCACCGTCTGAACAAGAGAGAGTTTTACTCTTCCCGAGTTCTCTCCATCCAAGTCTCGACGAGGTTCCCTTTGATTGGGATGGTCTTGTGTAGTATCCAATGCCTCCACCTATGTATTTTCTAGGAAGATACATTATCTGATATAACATGGAGACGATAACCTATGTTAGCACTTTTCCCTCCTCGACTTGGAGAGCTTCGGGTCTTCCCAAGCTTGTGTTAGCTCTTCATAAGATATCGACATTCCACAGAAGGTCCACACGGGAGCCTTGGCCTCCCCCGTGACTTGCTGCCTAGAATCTCCCTAACGAGTCTTAGTTAATCTCTTTTCCGACTCGTCTAAAAATCGAAAATATTGCCAAGTGATTTGTCCCTTTCACACTCATTAAATTGTATTTGAAAGGTCATGAGTCTTAGTTAATCTCTTTTCCAAATCGTTATCAAAAATAGAAAATATTGTTAAGTGAACTTGTCTCTTTCACACTTGTAAATTGGATTTGAAAAGACATCTATTTGGCATAAGTTTACCCCTTTTTCACACCAAGTAGACTAAAAGACATAAAAAGGATATTTTTTGGCATTAAGTTGTGATTGCATCTCATGCCCTCGCTTTTAGTATTGAGCCTTTAGCTGTTTCTCACTTTGCGTTATAAATCGTTGCCTAAGAAGTTTTTGCATCCTCAACCAAGCATAGCCTTTTTTATATCCTTCGCAATTTGACACCCTATACCCTGGAGGGAACATCACCTCGAGTGTCCATCTCCTGCATGCATTTCCTTGCATTAAGCATAGGTACGTTCCACTACTGGAACTAGTTTTTCTTAATTGCGACACTCATTTCCTCCTCTGTATCATAGAATTCATTTGTTATGAAAAAACAAAAAAATGGGCGGGAAGGGAGTACTATATTATAATCGGCAGCAGTCGTGTCTCCTTTGAAAAGAGAACAAAGTTATTGAGTCCTTGCTTCATCATAATTTTGGGTTTAGCATGGATTTAGGAAGCCGATCTCGTTACAGAGTTTTCTCTATCGACCGGTTACTCTTCCAGTCCCTACAGAGAACGTTATTGATCCCTCCTACATCTAATAGTCACATCATTGAGTCTATGCTCCCAGAGTCACCATATGTCTCATGCTCTTGTTCAAAATAAGTCTATCAACCTGTTTCGGCTACTCTTCAGAAATATTGACTTTGCATGTCGGCCATACCCTTAGTTTGTCTCAGAATCACATGATACTATGGTCTTATCATGCACCCTGGCCCTACTTTATTCATCGGTAGGTCACCTTGAAACCAACAATCGACATTTCATCATTGGTCATTGACTGGGTGGTTTCCCTTGTGCTCGACGGCAAGACATCTATTCACACTTTGGGATTTGTGCAGTGTCTTGGATGCCATTAGCCTTATTGGTGGTATCCTCGCCTTTGTCAGCAGTTTTCATCATTGGATTCTATTCAGAGGGTCTTTTTCATATACTGCTTGCATTTGGTATACACGAAAGATGCACAGGGTCATTGGTTTGTGAACATGTTCTTTGTCTGATTTCCACCATATCATGAAGCTCCTGCTTTGTTCCTCGCGCTGACTGATGAGAGATTCCTTAATGCTCTCCTTTCAACAGGTCTCTTTCCATTGACTTCATCTCATTTATTCTAGATACGAGACCTATATTTTTATGAGTACCTTGAGGCTTGCAGTCATTAGTGGCAAGCTCTCTCGCCATTGACAGATGGGAATACATCAATGTCCCCTGATCAATGGATTTCTCAAGTGTTCGACACCAACTCCTTTATTCACACTTGTAGGAATGTACTTAGTGCCTTGATACCTACTTTCATTATTGGTAGGTTATCTCGTGTTTGTTAACGGTATACCTCAATGACCGGTAATCAAAAAATGTCTCATTGTGTTCGACCTCAACTCCTTTATTCACATGATGTAGACTTGCACCCTTGGCGGATAATGTAGAAGACTTGAAGACATGACTATGTCGCCACAACTTTCCTGAGGTGTTGTTTCCCTTTCATTAAACCAGCACCTATTTGACTTTAGTGATAATGGGAGATCAAATTGTACTCCATGGTATACAGATATCTTCAGATTGATTTTGAGACTGGTTTCACTGGACCTTGTTCATGACTATAACATCTTTTGGCATGCAACAACATTTTTATTTTCCTATTCATGGCCATGAACACTTGTTTGGTATACTTTCCACATGGATCTGCATGGTATTCTTGGCATCCATGTATGCAAAGTCAATATAAAATGTAATGAACAATTGATTCCATCCAACTGGTCCTCTACCACTCCACTTCTGGGTTATTTATAATGTATTTCAGCCATCACATATACTCCTCTGATCTCACACATTAGGGGGCATCTATTATAGCAAGATTTGCCTCACCATTGTTATCTTGCACAAAGGGCCTTTTCCATTTCCCTATGTAGACTTGTCATCCCTTTTTTTGATGAATCCAGAGCCAAAAATATACGTGTTTTCACATATACGCTCCCTATCTTCTATACAATATGCATATACGCTGGCTGCTCCACTACAACCCGCATACATCGGGATTTGTGCCAGAAAATACAAAATTAAATCGATTTTCATGTCAGGATGGGAGATCTATGATCCTTGGCCTTCCATATACTGGAAACGTTCTGACTTGGCCCTTCGGTTGCATTCTGAAGCCTATAAAATCAAAATTCCAAGCTATGGAAAAGAGGAGAATGCATTCAACTTTGAGAGAAAAGTTACTCTGGAGAAATTACTTCATATTGAGTCTGCATCCCTTTGTCCTTCAATTCTGAACACAATGTTCAACCCCCAATCTCTTTCCCTATTGTTGAGAGAACCTCATTGACTCTCTCCTATGAGATTGCCTTTGGTGGAGGATTGAAGTGGTGGAGGCCTAGTTGGAAGGAACTTGGTTTCTTGGTTTTGAACCGTGCCGACACGGAAGTATGTAATGTTGTCACTTTTGCTAATCAATTATTAATAGAAATACTCCTTTCCCTTCCTATTGGTATCTTACAAATATATTATTATTATCCATGGGCATGTTTGTAATGTTTACTAATAGATTATGCTATCTGATGTGCTAACCCCTTTATATCATCACTATGTACTTTCTCTACTTATTTGTTAAGAAATTATTGCTAGTATAAAGCTTTGGATCGAAGTGCTCAACGGTGGAACATCGTCAAATGTTGAATTGAGGTAAGCCTCTTTCTTATCTTGCACATTAGTTTATATAGAATATGTTGGAATTGAGTTGATTTCTGAAATCATACCTATCTGTTGTGGTTTACCCTTGGCCATAGAGAGTTTTCCCTCATAACATGTCCCTTTACCAATATTGTGGTCTCGATTACGTCCACCCTCAACTTTTTAAATCTCGAGCACCTTCTGTCCCCACAATGTGAGGTGACCTTCAATCTCATGATCTTGATGGTGCTTATGAACTGATGGCTCAGATATGTCCCTTTTCAAACTTGTGTATTATATCTGACCGCTTTCAAATCAACGGCTATGATCGATTTCGCCTTTCGGCCTTTGGGAGTTTCAATTCTCAAATTTTTGGCTTCCCCTGGAATCTTTTGAAGTTTTAATCCTCGAGCTTTCGGATATGTTGCCACCTGTCTCCCTTAATATATGACCATGATCTCCTCTACGATATCGGCCTTCGAGAATCCCAATTCTCAAATATTTGCTTTCCTCCGCATGTCAATCTTCTGAAGTGGAAGATCTGTTGGCACTGATCCCTCGCAAACAGACAGCTCAGATGAACTCCGACTCTCCGACCTTCGGGAGTTCTTTTTCAATGCCTCCTCTTTCTTCCGAAGTGATTTCTCCAAAATGCCAGATCGTCTGCCACGCATCCTCCTCAATCAACGACTCTTCTACTGCTTTGGGACTTTGTCCCTTTCAACTAGATCAACAGTCCTTTGGCCCCCCCTTCCCAATCAACGATCGATATCTCCTTCGAGTCTTCAGACTTTTCTCCCTCTGCTTTCCCCCAGAGTTCTAGATCTGGTGTCATGTGTCCACCTTTGAATCGATGACTCTCGTCCGTGTTGGGATTTCAGCCTTCGGGATTCTCAAACCTCAACTTCTTCATGCTTTGCTTCTCCCGAAGTCCACGATCCAACGACATGTTTCCTCCCACAGATCGATGGCTCCGAGCTACTTTGACAATTCTAGCTTCGACGATCTCAAATTCTCCTCCTTCACTTTTCTCTCGGAGTGCTTTCACCTGGAGATTGCGATCTGTCACCACGTGTCCCTCTGGATCTGATGATCCAAAATTCTCTTCGACTCTTCAGCTCTTCGGGCTTCGGGAGTTTCAAACTCCTATGCACTCATTTCTCCCAGAGTGCTTTCACCCAAAACACATGGTCTCTTGATGTGTGTCTCCCCCTTCATCTAGCGATTGCTATCCGTTTCAGCTCCTCAGGCTTTAGGAGTTTCAAATCCTTCACACTCATTCCTCCCAGAGTGCATTCACCCAAAGACTCCGATCTTCTGACATGTATCCCCCTAGCGATCAATGGCCAAGACCCACTTCGGGTCTTCGGCGATTCTTCTCTCTCCTCATTCACAAACTTCTGAATTTTTTCTACTCCAGAGTTATAGATAATTCGCCACCTGTCCCCTTGGATGATAGACAATCCCTAATCACTTTGGGATTTTGGTAAGTCTGCTCTCCTATACAAGCAAAGGGTTAATGCTTGTGCACTTTACCTTGGATCGGATGACTGTCGATCCTCTGCACTCAGATCCAATGACTAGGATCTATTATTATCCTCTGCGCTCTCCTCTGATGTTTGGACATAGATTGAACGGTCCAGATCTCTTCCCACAAATGATATGATGGTTTTTGTCTCTCCTCCTCCTAATATTTTGACTTCTTCCGACTTAGAATATTTTATAAGTGTTCAAAGGCCTCGACCTTTTCTCCTCCTGTGAGCTCGACTATCTTGGGCCTCATCCTCGTTTCTTTTAATGCTATCTCTCCTGAAATTTGAGGCTTGGAATAAGTCTGTCTCTGCTCACTCTTTGCACTATCTCTTATGAGATTTTTAACTAACTCAGAACTCCTAAAAGATCTCGGCCCTTCTGTTTCCTTTCAAAAGAAAATTTTGTGCCCACCTAGAAACCTCCTGTTCATGCACACCTTGCAGAGCTCTTTCTTACGTAGTGTTCTATAACTTTGTCTCTCTCTGTGCCTTCCTTGCGCAGTTCTTCCTTCAAGGTATTCAGTAACCTTGAGGTTCCTATTGAGTTTTTTATCTCTCTGGTGCGTCTTCCTGGAATGTTCTTTTCTGAATCCATAGAGTTCAAATGCACACTCCTTGCGTTGGCTACAGAACCTCCAATGTTCTGTTGTGCACTCCTTTCACAAACTAAAGAACCCAGAACGATATTTTGGAATTAATGAAGATAAATAAATATATCTTCCTACTGCAGATGAAATCTAGCATGCATCTACAACATACATAAACACACAGATAACATTCACAGAATATAGATAATTCATAAACACACCATGTGCAGGAAAAACTACTTTTCTTTGTATTAGATGAATGTATGTTTACAAATGTGTACATAGACTAGACTACAACAGAGTCTCAGTTCGCATTTATCCTACTCTTATTCCTGATATTTCAATCTTCCCGAGCTCTCCTCTCCTAACTCTCACCAGTCTTACAAATATCTCTTTACAAAAAAGGGGCTCTACGGGCCTATCCTCTCCTTCACCTAACCTTGTCTATTACATTTAAGTTTCGTAAATGGCCATCTAGTCTGAATTGAACCTAGAGCCATCAACCCGTCAACCATTAAAGGAAACCTTATATTCTATTTGTATAAAGGCATGGCTTGGTTTTCACTCAACCTTACAACATTAATCCATATAGGATCAGATTTTGAATTTAAAAATGGGAGGGTCGGTGCCTCTCCCTCTCTTGAATGCACGCTGATGTGATGGAATGTCAGCGCATTGTTGAGGTGGAGCGATGCTCCTGCATCATATTGGCACAAACCTTATGTGGTTATTGGTATGGATTTGGTTTTGATGATGATGATGTATCAGTATCAGTACTAGTTACAATGACAGGTTAGATCTGGTTTGATGATGATGATATATTAGTACTAGTGACAGTTACAGTGACAAGTTGAGTTTGGTTTTGATGATGTATCAATGACAACAGTAGTGACAAGTTGATTCAAAATTTGTATTCTAGGGAGGAAGGAAGGGGAAAGGAAATGGGTTTGGATCCTCCTTCTATTTGGAGCCATAGAATATAGGGATTAATAGCTTCCTTAAGGTTGGATCCTGTAAATTAGGGGGTTGGAGCCTCCTTCCAGATGGAGCTAGAGAATTTAGGGAGTTGTATCTTCCTTCAAGTTGGATCATGTAAACTAGGGGGTTGGATCCTCCTTCATGTTGGAGCTGGAGAATATAGGGAATTGTAGCTTCATTAAGGTTGGATCCTATAAATAGGGGCTTGGTTCTTCCTTCCAATCAGTGTTGAATAATCTTGAAAGTTAGTGCTTCATGTGAATGTAATATTGAAGATATATATTAAAAAGGGTTATGTGGTTTTCTCCCATTTGGGTTTCCACGTAAAACTCTTGTGTATTGTGCCTCTGTTGTTATATATTTATGATATGTTAAATGAAATCATAACTGAATGGAATTGTTGATAACTTAATGTTTACATGTTATGGTTGAAAATGGTAAAAATTGCTCAATATCGATTCACCCCACTTCTCAGTATTGGTGAATATTCCAAAAACTAAAATGGCCCTGCAAATCGATTCTTCCAATTGTTTCCACATTGAAAGTATCAATATATATGAAAAATTATATGACGATCAAATCCATATCATACCTCCCCATTTAGGGAGGATTTTTTTCCCCAAAAAAATTATTGAATGAGGAGAGGAAATCTTCTCTCTACCTCCTCCCTAGAGTACCATTCTTCTTTTCCTGGAAGTTGTCCTTTAAGCCCGATCTTATAAAGGTTATGTTTCCCTCATCTTGTAGTTTTGGACTTCCTCTGCAAAACTATGTCCTTTTCCAACACTTACTAAAAATGTGGTGTTAAGTCCTCAATGGTAGGTGGGAATTTCTCCACCTCATGATCCAACATGGAAGGCTCATAGAAATTCAAACTCTCCACATTCACGACTAAGTAAATTCCCATGTATCAGGGTAGAATGATTCTATAGGCATTATCTCCCACCTTCTCCAATACCTCAAAAGGCACATACCCTGGAGCCTTTATATTCTTACCAAGACCCTATAGTATTTGCTTATTCATTTGTAACCAAACTTTGTCTCTCACTTTAAATGACTTCTTTATTATATTTTGATCATGTTTGGTCTTATAATTTTCTTATGACTTCTTCAACATCTCCTGTACTTGAAAATGTATCTATCTAATATTTTCGACAAATTTCTTTGCTTTCAAGGATTCTCCTATGATGTCTTCCCTCACTCCTCCTTGATGTCCATAAACAACATCCAAGGGAGAAGGTGGAAAATATCCAAAGAAAGTTTCAAAAGGGAACTTACCAATAGAAGTATGGATTGCTCTGTTATAAGAGTGTTGAATGTAGATCATATTTTCATCATAGATATTTTGATGCTTTTGATTGTAACCCCTAAAAAGATATACAAACAACATGATGAATACTTCTATCTACCCATATATCTTTGGATGGAATTTTATAGATCTCTTAAACTTCGTGTCCATTTTATCCAAAAGTGTAGTTCAAAAGGAACTGATAAATCTAGTATCCTTGTATAATATTATGCTCCTTGGTATCCCAAAGTTCACCCAGACCTATTCAAAGAACATGTTTGTTTCTTCTTTTCCTCTTATGTTCTTTTTGCAGCGAATAAGAATACACATATTTTTGAACCTACCAACTACCACACAAATATAGTCATGTTCCTTCGTGGTTGTTGGTAAACCACCCACAAAATCCATGGAAATTATTTCCCAAGTTCGAGTGGGTAAAGTTAATGGATGTTATATACATTTCTTCCTATGAATAGGATTTTTGGTACAAAAAAGTATGCATCCTCTAATACATCATGATACAACTTATTTCATTTTGTGTAATATCCCTTTCTCATTGAGACAACAGCTCAAGGACGAGTATTCTAGCTACCCCTCAAGACTATAGTCCAAGACCAATAAGGGGAAGGAAAATATGGTTTTCACCAAGAAACCTAAAGTTATATTATTAAAGTGACATAAGTAAAAAGGTTAAGTAAGATTAAGGATGTAAAGGAGAATTAAATCAAAACCTTAGCAAGTGGGAAAAAGTAACTCAATGACAAATTACAAAAAAGAGGTATAAAAGGAAGAGGAGGGTGCCTCTCTCATCATCTTGATATCATTATTCTCTTGCACTCTTGAGCTAGACAACTTATGTTTTGAGGGTTTTGAGTGAAAAAACCCCAGAATCTAGCAAGAAGGTGAAATATTCCTTTGTTCCTGGTTCAAGCTTGGCCAAGGAGGTGAAATATACCTCCCTCACCATTCTAATCCAGTCACAAGTATTCAACATGCAATATTTGGAGTTTTATGTATAGATCTGGAGGTTTTTCCAGTAGTAGGTGTTTCAGGATAAATCCGTGAGTGCGGACACAAACCGATCTCCCTAGATCCACCTAGATCTAGAACAAAACAAGACAGAATAATACACTTTCCCTAGGTCTATCTTATTGAATGAACTAAGAGATAAGGATTATGGGCATACCTTATGAACTCTTTCCTTAGGTCTCTGTTGTTCCAAGCTTTGCTCCAATGCTCTTGCACCGTTCAGATCACAACAGTACAAACCAATCGAAGTAAAGGCAGATTAATATATTCAATAGCTAGTCTATACATATGATCAAGGAGTTATGTAATAAAGTGACATCATCTTTATGGGAAAGGGACATATTACTGTATTGAATTAATTGAAAGTGAAACTTACAACCTGAGCCTTGATGTCGTAGGTGTCCTTTCGATGGCTCCTAGCTTTGACACACACACTTGCTCATGCATGAAGAAAATCAACCACTTTTGATGACCTTATTGGTGTCTCTAGCTATTGTAGCATCAGTCCTCCATACAGTCTTGCACTAATTCTCCAATCAATCTCTTGCTAGCTTGCTTCTAACCTTTTCCATGAGCAATCTCCTCAATATATAGGAGAAGATAGATTAGTTACTTGGATAGGAATGATCCCAAGATATCTGGAATGCCAACACTTAGATAACCATTCGTTAGCCAACTCATTCTTCTCGAAGATTCCCTTCTAGAAGGCTCGAGAACTTCATCTTTTTCCTCTTTAAGAAGATGTTCGAACCATAGCAGTTAGGTACAGTGTGAGCCCCTCGCACTCCATCTTAATGCAGCCTGCGAGAATCAGGCATTCTCGCAGGCAAGTATATAGGTAGCCTGCGAACTTCTTTGAAAAATATGATTTCTGGAAGCAGACAAGTGTAACTTTTCTCGGGAAAGTATTCTTAGTGAAGAGCTTGATTTTCCATCATCATAAATTCATCACAACATTATCACGATGACAAAAATTGTGGATAACAGAATGCCCCCCAAAGTCTGAGAGTGGAATCAGTGACAGTCAATAGACTTTGTAAGCTGCATGTGTGTGTCAAGAACCAAGAGCGCACCTAATCGGAAACCTGCAAACATCCAAGCATCAACAGAATATCATGTATACCAATTCCTGAGGTAGGCATTCCCATACTCATATCATAGACTGATGACATCATAAACGAAGGTCATGGCCACCAATCATACACTGTGGATCCATTCCGTCACAATTTAGCATAGCCACCTGAATACACTGTGGATCTATGTGACAAATTTTCAGTCAAGGCGACATAGCCACGAAACATACACAGTGGATCTATGTGTCGAAAACCATACATACTCCATCGCAACCTGGATCACTTAAGACAATATCCAGGGTCTTCAACCTCATCACCCAAAGTACGAATCTAACCATGTGATTACATGTGTTGAAGTCGAACATGGTAGAAACCACTTGATTACCGGCCATTGATGTAACCATTAACAAGTGCGAGGGAAATCACCATTGATGTCAATGACCCCCAAGGTACTAAAGTACAAACCATCGACTGTGAATAAATGAGCTGATGTCGAACACCCGATGGAATCTCTCGATCAGGGGTCAATGATGTAAACCCACTGTCAAAAGTGAGAAAACTTGCCATTGAGGCATGCAAGCTCCAAGGTACTAAATGATTTCCAAGTCTTAATTTCGGATAATGTGTTGATGTCGACGGAACAAGACTCGTCACAGGAGGGCCTTGATGTATCCCCCATCAATGACATGAAATGAGTAACAGAGTTTGAAAATGAAACAGAGCATGTGACAATTGGACTTTGGACATAGGGAAGGCCGACACGAAGAGAATGGATAACTGTAGATGGTCGACTCAAATAGAGGTTTCAGACGAACTTCTCTTGAACATATGAACGACACGACCAATGATTTGGCAGTATTGACTCAAATACGACACATTGAAAGACCTTGATATCAAATCGAATGAGATACAAATGGATTACCCAAACCAGCTTCAGATGATGAATAGGGGGTGTCATGTTCAAGAGCGAGACTTACTGCCAATTAATACAAAGATGAAACATATCCCTTTCCCAAATTTTCCCCCACCATTTCTGGCAAGTACCTCTTTATTTTTACGCAAGCTTGAAGAGGATCACATATGCTTGTTGATATAAGCTCATCCTTCGGACGAGTCCCTCAGAGTATTTTTAACGAACCCTAGGAAGGAGTGGTTCGGTCAAATTACGGGTCTGTCAATGTTTGTTTAACGAGTCCAGAGATAGCAAACTCGAAGGTTTTTCAAGATTATAGAGTTTGGAAAAACACTTAAAAGAGAACTCTCTTAGTTCCTTTTTCGTACAATAGTCCAACGAGACCGAAAAAGGGTTAAACTATCGCTCGAAGGACACATACTTCAAATACTTTAACGAGCATGAAAATAGCAAGATCGCTCGACAATCTTTTCCTGTTTAGAGAGTCTAAAAAGAGCTTAAAGATAACTCCAGGGGGGTTCCTTTTTCATGTAACCACAGCGAGCCCGGAAAAGTGATAAAACAACGCTCGGTCATGTTTTTATGTTTTTTACAAGCGCAAGAACGGACAAAAGGCGCTCGAAGTTTTATGTCAAAACCATAGAAAATAATCAAAATCACACCACACCATAAAAGTTTTTTCCATAATAATCCATATTTTTTCCCTGCAAGTCATTTCACTCATTTTCATATTAGTAATTAGGGTTAAATAATGAATAAACACAAAAAACCCACTTTTTGACATAGTAAAAAGTAATTAAAAATAATCCATAACAAATTTTACCATATCATTTTACCCTTTTACCATTTGAGTTCAAAAAACTTCATTTTACCTTCTGCCTTCAGTGTTGATTTCTGGGAGTTACGGGCGATCATTTCACGAGCCGTCAGCAGCATTCTTGTAAGCTCTCCATCCTTTATCTTTTCATTGTTCAAATTTATGGTTTCATTGGTTAAAAGTCAAGTTTTAAGTTAAATTTTTAAACCCTATGCGTGTAGAGGAATTCTCGTAGGCGGCCCATACGGGACCTGCGAGAATGCTTCATTCTCGCAGGTGGGCCTAAGGCAGCCTGTGAGAAGTTCGCACTGCATGCAATAGATCACCTGCGAACAACGCAGAGTTCAAAAATTTATGTAACGTTTAGCCAAAAGAAAGAAATTTTTCCATGTTTAAGATCATTAACCATCTTCATATGTTTCCCATGCAGGTTAATAGCCATCATCATGGTGCTCGAATGGTGAGAATGAGAACACGAGGAGGATAATACAAATGTCGAAAATCACCCCCCCACCATAGCTGCACTCAGAAACTGTGGTATCTTAAAGTATTTTCGTATCCCGGGCATGAGAGACCAAGTTCGATTACTGGAGTACTTAGTCCGAATGTGGGATCCGGACCAGCAAGTGTTCAATGTTGGAGCTCACACCTTAACTATCGACATTGAGGACATATATTTCTTAACTGGTTTATCCAGGCGAGGGTCCTATGTCAGTTTGACTGGCAGCAGAAGGGGTGGTTTAACCATGAGTGAATATTGCAACCAGTATTGCGTACCTGAGGCCGAGAGGAAGAAAGGGAAAGTGGCCATCTGGGGAGTGACTGATATAACTCTTTGCACTATTCTGTTTACCATTGCTCGAATGGCTGGAAGTGCCGCTCCACATATGGCACTACAGAGCTATTTCCAGTACGCCATCAAGTGTACTAAGCCTTGGGTATTTAACTGGGATGATGCAGTTTTACGCAATATCAAGAAACAACTGACCAAATGCAGGCGTGGAGATCTAAAACAGTTCGGATATGGATCTTTGTTGGTGTCCTTCTTCAGTGAGAGGGTCCCTGCATTTAGACTTCAGGCTGAGTGGCACTTTCTGGGTCCCAGGGATCCACGGATGTTACGATGGTGTCAACTTATGGCCCGACATGTGACAGGACCGATCGTCAGGTATGACGATATCTTCTTCGATTGGCTTCAAGGCTAGGTGCTGAAGGTAGAAGATTATGCATACACCGGCTTGGATTTCGACGGCGATCCTGACCTTGCACTACCTGAGGATGCACAGTGGGGAGACCTTGGTAAGAAGTACACCAATTTTTATCTTTTAAATGTTTTTGTATTTTTAACATATTTAAGTGTTTTTTGTTTTATAGATTTACCCAAAGACTAACACCAAATACTTGTTGATAACACAGACATTGGACCATATCGACCTGCTGGAAGTTCTCCTATCCAGCGACGAGGAGAGGCAGCAGTAGCAGTTCCACAGTATGTCGAGGATTATCTGACGGTGGAGAAGAACTTAGAGGGTCTGATGGCAGATGTTCCAGATATGACCCTGGAGGAGATTCCACAACGCGATCAGCGTCACACTGTGGGAGTCTCTGCCTCTATGGGTCGACTACTTTGCAGAGTTGCTAGGACATTAGTGTGTTATCGTGAACGTCAGCCATGACGTCCTTATGTAGAAGCCATGAGCTTCAATTTTTGATATTTTGGTCTTCGGACAAATATTTTGTAAAAACAAACTTTGATCGTTATATATATATACACGTCTTCTACCGGCTTACTTTACATTGTGTACAATTTAATGTGTTTGATTTATAAATGATTTAAATGCCTGTCCAATACATAATTAGCTAAAGCATCTGTCAATGTATTAAGACATCTAGGAATGTGTTGATATTCAATGTGATCAAAATGTCGTTCCAAGAGGCAAATTCGCAAATATACCCTCAATAAAGTAGGACTTCTAATAGAGTAGACATTACTTAGCTGTAGTACCACCAGCTGCGAGTCAAGTCGCACAACCAAATGATGAATCCCGAGAGAAATAACATCCACCAATAACTCAATAACGGTGCTATACTCTGTGATATTGTTGGTTGCCCGCCCAAGACATACACCTCGTAAAGATATAAGCTCATTCGTTGGGGCATAGATTGCCCATGTAGCGGAAGCTAGGTTCCGAGTACTACGGCTAGCACCATCGGCGAAGCCAATATAAGGAAACGAATACTTCGACATCTGGCAATCAAACACAATGTCACGTAAGGGCAGAGACCAGATAACATCAAAAGAAAACTAAAGTAACACACACACGCAGTATGATACATAAAATACAAGTACTAGTGAACAAATGACTCATGCATAGTACTTCTTTAAGTACAACCCATTTATGGGTTCACTCAAAGGTACACCATCATAATCCACCAGCTCATATGCCCCTTTTTCAAACACTTTGCTAACAATGTAAGGCCCGCGCCACATTGGTTCGAATTTCCCAGCTCCTAAGACATCTTTATCTTGTTCATATAGAAGAACAAGATCTCCTTCAGAGAAGACACAAGGTTTGACATGCTTGTCATACTGTCCCTTAACACGTTTCTTCTGGGCTTCTATTACAAGAGTAGCGTCACGGTACAACAGACGTTCCTCTTCGGCAGAAGTATTAGGTAAGAGATCTGTAGCTAGCTTCAAAGAAGGTATTTCACATTCTATTGGCAGAATGGCTTCCATGCCATAAACTAATCGAAAAGGCGTAAATCCCGTAGCGGATTTAACAGATGTCCGATATGCCCACAATGCAGAGAACAACATCGTGTGCCAGCTGGTTTTATGTATTCCTATCATCCGTCGAATCATAGTTATGAGAACCTTATTGATGGCTTCGACATGGCCATTAGCCTGTGGATAATAGGGTGTTGAGCTATCATGACGAAGGCCCAACTTCTCTGTAAGATCTGACATCATATAATTCCTAAAATGACTACCATGATCGGTAACGATAGCCCGAGGGACACCAAAATGAGTGATGACATGGTTGAAAGGAAATAACGTTGCAGTCTTCCCAGTATTATCGAATTTCGGCATTGCCTCGGCCCACTTAGTAAAATAATCAACAGCTACAATAATATAACCATGCCCCCCGGCTGAGTGAGGGTGACTTGTCATAAAATCAATGCCCCATTTTGCAAAAGGACCTACTGAGACTACAGGATGAAGTGGAGCAGGATGCGACCGAATCTTCTGATTATAGGTCTGGTAGGCATGACACTTCTGAACAGCAGTAATGCAGTCATTGAACAAAGAAGGCCAAAAGTATCCTGCACGTAAGATCTTCTGGGCAGTAGCATACCCAGACACATGACCACCACATGCTCTGGAATGGCAGTCATTCAAAGCTTTCTCAGCTTCTTCAAAAGTCAAACAACGCCAAAAGACAGAGTCAATGCCTCGACAATAAAGAGTATCGCCGAGGATTATACAATGACGTGCTTGATAATGGACGCGACATCGTTCAGCACTAGACAAAGCAGGCTGGAAAGTTTGAGTTTGGAGATATATAATGATATCTCTGTACCAAATATCATCAGTACCGATAAGGAAAAGTGATTCGTCAGGTAACAAATCAATTGCTACATTTTCCGTGGCAGAGTGGGGGAAATCACAAATTAACTCAGCAAAAACTAAGGATTTCTTCGACGTGGCGCGATCGAATTCCAAATCGAACTCCTAGAGAATGACAATCCACTTGGAGTACTTGCCCCCCAGCAATTGACGTGTCAATATATGTTGCATGGGGTTACAATGTGAAATCACTGTAGTTTTTCTGGAGAGAATATAATGACAAAAACGTTGCACTGCTTGAACAGCAGCCAAAGCCAGTTTCTCAACATGTTGGTACTTGATTTTCGTTGAAGTTAGACTCCGAATCAAGTAATATATAACATGTTCATCATGTGCATCATCCTCCTGAACAAGGACCATGCCGATAGTATACTCAGAAGCGGCTAGATAAAGAAAGTAATCCTGACTATAATCAGGAGGGAAAAGAAGAGGAGATTTCATGAGGGACAACTTTAAAGCTTCAAAAGCATTGGTAGCATCCTTATCCCAGACAAACTCTGAACCTTTCTTCAGAAGACGTGTAAAACCCCAAGTAATCTCAGCATAATTCGGGATGAAGCGACGAAGGAAGTTTTCTTTCCCTTGCAAACTTTGTAACTGGCGCAGTGAAGAAGGAGGAGGGAGATTAAGAATTGCCTCAACCTTAATAGGATCTACCCGGATCCCCTGATGTGAAACAATGAAACCAAGGAGACGGCCGGACTCTACGCAAAAGATGCACTTATGAGGGTTTACACGAATGCGATAGAACTGACAACGAATGAAAATTGCTCGAAGGTGATTGGGGTGATTGACTCGGCGTAAAGAATGAGCTGGAAAATCATCCAAATAAGGTTGAACGATATGCTTTATATTGTGGAACGCATAAGACATAGCACGTTGAAACGTTGCACCTGCGTTCTTAAGACCGAAGGGGAGTTTTTTGTAGGCGAAAGTACCCCAAGGACAAATAAAAGCAGTTTTATGTTGGTCCTCAGGAGCGATGTTAATCTGATTATAGCCAGAAAATCCATCCATGAGGGAAAAAATTTCACTACCGGCACAGTCATCGATGATTTGATCGACGAAAGGGGTTGGAAAATTGTCTTTCGGACAGGCTTTGTTAATATCCCGATAATCGACACAAACACGTATACTACCACCTTTCTTATCAATCGGTACAGGGTTGGAAACGCATTCTGTCAGAGCCACGGGATAAATAAAACCGACTTTAAGAAGTTTTTCAACTTCTAGTTTAATGGCTACCGCTTTACGTGGATGAATAGGACGGAGGCGCTGCCATACTAGTTTAGCTCCAGGGTACGTTTTTATCTCATGCACAATGATAGACGGGTCGATACCTGGCATCTCTTCGTAACTCCAGGCAAAGATATCACGAAATTATTTAAACAGGGAAGTATAGGTGACAATTTCCTCTAGAGAACACGAAGCTCCAATGTGAACATTTTCTACTATCCCAGGTTTAACTGAAATATCAATGGGTATCATGGGAGAAATATTACTGAGGTTCCCTTCGGCAAACACATCATGTGTAGATCTGGGAATGGTCGTTATGACAACAACGGTCGACGGAGTCGAAATCTGCTGGTAATTCTCGAGAGTGTGTTGTTCCAGAAACAGTATGGAATGATGATGCCCATCATCCCATGGTGTATCAGCCATGACGGACATGATCATCTCATCAGTGGGAAAGATAACATGGAAAGGATCAGGAGACAACTCCTCCGGAGAGGGTGTAGAAGGTGTTGCCGATTGAATTGCGTGATAAGCAGACTCAATCGGACTTAACAGCATGACGTTGCCGAAACGAGGATGATCTTCTGGATTAGGGACTATCCAAGGGTCAAAAGACACCGGAAGTTCATGAGGAATGATGGAGATCATATTAATCGAAGCAACTGACGGGCGTAGAATATCGGGTGGTGGTGGTATGGGAAAAGTACCCATTAACGAAGAGTCTTTTAAAAGACCGACTCCAACATTCTCGTAACCTGGTGGGGTTTTAGCTATAAATGGCACATTTCCAGTGCGAGTATCGAAATTAAAGAAGGCAAGTTGATCAATTGTAACCACTTTTCCCTGGTGAGGAAATCGCACAACACAGAAAAGCGTTGACACAACAACGCGCATGGAATCTACCCAGCTACGACCAAGAAGAAGATTATAATCCAAGGGAGCATCGAAAACTTCCACTTCAACCTGGACGGTCTTACCTTCTAGAGTGACAGGCAACGAGGAAAGAACGTCGTAAGGCTTAAAACCAGAGCCATTAAAGGCTTTTAGAGTATTTTGTGATTCCGTTAACGGAGGAGAGCCAATGGCTTTCCAACAAGTAAGAGACATTACACACGTAGAGGCCCCCTCGTCAACAACCGTCTAACAAATGTTCTTGTCAGCGACAATAACTTGTATCTGAAAAGCAAGCTGAGGGGGTAACCTTGGAACATGTTCGTCCAAGTCAAAGACTATCAAATTCGAATCTGTAGGATCAATTCCACCTATAGCTTTCAACAGAGCCCTTCGTTGTGTAGGACAAGACTGAAGGACTTCAAGGGCAGACATCGTTGAAGGTGCTTGGGCTAGATCTTACACAATACTGTAGTTCTGGGCCACACGAGCATGAGGATTAAAAGCCGACTTGCGAACAACACCTTTTGGGGGTCGTAGAACAGTATCAAGACTCAGTCGTTCGAGATGAAGAGGACCGTTCGTAGGTGGATTCGATGGAGAGGCTTGTACCAGATCAGGAGGTAAATCGTCAACCTTCTCCTTAGAAGGAGTATAGTATTTAGCTCTAGTTGCGATTGCAACGTCATTCTTCTTAGAATCACTGGTGCACATCAGATGGTTGGTCGTGGATGACCAGCGAGGCCTGTTGCTGAGACGGGAAGGGTTGAGACAAGACAGTCGGTGTAGGTGGTTTTGGTGTTCCTTGAAGGAACTTAGAAACTTCGGCCCGTCGAGGACAATCCTTTGTATAGTGATCGTCACCGAAGATAAGGCAAGGATACCATGGTTTGCACTTATCCCTCTCTTCAACAAGAGCATTTGTAGTTTGTTCATTCAAATTATTATTCTTACCCCCCTTATTCTTGTCTCTCCCTTTCTTTGATTTATTTTTACCGGTCGGTGTAGATTGAACAACGTTCACTTCATAGGTTTTACCGGTGGGAGGAGCAGGAGATGGGGCACTTTGAACATTAGAAGACGTAGATTTAGGGGTTGTAGTTGAAACAGAATGTGAGTGGGTATGAGTAGTACCAATCACACCATCAGCCGCATGCGAGGCAGCTGGAGCAGTTGAAGTGCTGGAAGTACCAGGATGAGGTAGTTCAGGTAGTAAATCGTAGAGTGTTCCCATTTGTGAATAAACGAGATCAATATACTGAGCGTGACTGATAGCCTGCTCTTCTGTAACAACACCACCCATAGCAATGTCTTTACCAATCTCATTCACAAAAGATTTCGTGAACCATTAGGCTAGTAACTGATCAGGGAGTTCAAGCTTGATGAGACGTCGTCTCCGTCTCCACTCATGTATATGATCTGAGATGTGAGTACCTTTATTTTGTTTAAAATAGGTCAGAATCTCAGTCCCAGTATCGTAACGGATCGGTAACTGGTAATGTGTGAGAAAATCCATAGCTAAAGTGTTGAAATTAGAAAAGAAACCTCGTGGCAATTCAATATACCACTTCGCAGCCGAACCGGTAAGGGTTCGTTGAAAAAGACATAGACGAATGGAGTCATCCATCAGTGAATTGGACGAACACCATAAATGAAAATTCATGACATGATTATTTGGGTCCTCTCCCGACTTGCCATCGAATTTCGGAATATCTTATGGGAGTTTAGCAGGGATAGCAGGCCATTGGGGAGAGTGACGAATAGGATCATTTAGGATCCTAGACAAATCTGGCAAATCCAAAGTAGCAAGGAAAGGAAACTGGCGGTTTACTTGCGGGTACTGATGGCTTTGGGGTGGAAGCCCCATCAGCAAACCAGTAGGAGCGTAAGCAGACTGTCCGTAGAGGGAAGCCCCTGGCTGATTCGATGGTGGGCGAATAGGATAGTAACCCAAAGGATTATAACCTTGAGTTTGAGCAGGGACCTGGGGTTGAGTAGTCTGACCCGAACCCCAGATAGGATTAGTTACCCTGGGATAAGGTTGGCCAATGGTAGGGACAGCTTATTTCCCCCCAGCATTCTGAGGAAAGTTTTGTAAAAGTTGAGCCCAATACTGGGCCAATTCAGGAGGTATATTTTGTCCAAAGGGTGAGGTTGGTCCCCCTACTGCAGGTATAGTTCCACTCAGAAGTTGTGTGCCAACCGTAGGTTGTGTAGTAACTGTGTTGTGTCCGGGAAAAGAAAAAGGAACCGTACCACCCTGTCCACCAATGGGAATCTGCGTGTTGGGTGCAACAGTCGGAATAGTACCACTAGGATTAGGATTACCAGAAGGAAAAGGTGGGAGTGTCGGAATAAAATGAGGAACCTCATACCCAGGAAAAGAAGGACCACCTGGAGAACTGGCTAGGGTTTGCGGAGGTGTTGGATTAGGAGGATTCAACAGAGCATTCAACGCATGGTAACCGAGTGGTAATGTCGGGATGACATCAGGTATTCACTGGGTATTGATAGGAGGGAGAGTAGTTGCAGTGATTCCAGTTTGGACACTCATAGTATTTGTGAGATGGGCCATCTCGGGAGGAAGAACAAAACGATAAGTGGTAGTCTTGGGTATAGTCTCTGTCTCAGGAGACACAGGAGGGTTGATTTCGTAAACAGGGGTTGACTCTGTACCGAAAAGAACTCGTCGGAAATTACCAGACCAAAAAGGATCTTGGCCTACTACACCGTGAGAAGGTCCAACAGTTGATTCATAAGATGTAACAATGGTTTCTTCAGAAGGATTTAATTGTCCAACAGGTCGTTCACCACGACGAACGCGATAGTCCTCTATAGTATTGGTAACTCGAAAATCGTCTAGAGAGTCAGTTTGTTCGACTTGTGGAATTGGTGTGGCGACAACTGGAACTTCACTGGTTTCCCCTTGTGGTGAAGTAACCACAGGGACTTCAATCTGATGGGGTGAACCCTCAGGTGTACCAGTAGGTTGAGGATCGTCCAGATGCTCTGGAGATAATCATTGCATTCTACGAGAACGCCGCGGGGGAGCAATTGTGAACTAGTGACAAGTTCCGTGAGAAAATTCCTATGGTCAGCTTCGAGAAATAAGCAGCACTCACTAGTAAACAAAAATTTAAGAAGCAATCACCAAGCAAACAATACCTTCTAATTTCGAAGCCACTAGTTGGTGGTGAAATCCAATGTCGCAACAACGAGACGAGAAGGGGCAGGGCTAAGGTGGAAAAGTTACGTTGACGACCTGCTTAACAGACTTACACCCTGGTGCAAGCTCCCACACATAATCGTGGGTATACCCTCCAAGGAGCCCGAGTGAGTTTGATCAATGTCAATTCCAGGTACCGTGAAGACTTTCCCCTTCACAGTCACCTTGGGTAAGAACCTAGAGAGATAGGCCACTAAGGTCACCACAAACAATGATACAGCCTGGGGGGACAGTCGTCAGTCCGATCCACACGCAAGGGCAGGGTATCTAGCCCAAAACCAGCTCAAAGGCTTCCACTCATAATTGTGGGTATACCTCAGAGTGATCCCCGTAATACGTGCAATCTCTACACCGATGTCAACAAAGTAGGGTTAGTAACTCTTCCAACACCAATGCGACCTAGTGCTTAACCCTTGTGTTAGAAGGGTGTCCCAGGACAATATGCTGCCAATGGAATTTAACACTCCCTAACTCAAGATGCTATTGTGTGTTTTTGAGCTTTTGGAGAGTGTGTCTCTCTTCCTACTCCAAAGCACTAGCCTAGCTAATATGTTGGTGTAAAAGAGCCCTAGAAAAATTTACTAGATTAATTTTAAGATTACGCAATGTTTTTAAGAGCTGTTGATTACTCAAAGGTAACGGAAGTGAAACTCATGATGTGTGACTCTGACCCAAATAATGCAAGGATGATAATGAAATATGATTCTTTTCATTCCATGAATCCTAGCTATGGGAGAGAGAGAAAATTTTCCAAATCAACTCAAATACTTCAATGCAATGCACAATTTTCCATTCAGATGTCAATACAAACAATCATTTATCAATGAACAATCTCTAAATGTCTTTTTCAAATACTTCAATAAACTCTAAAATTTGATTTTCAATGTTTTTGAAATGACAAAAAACAAAATCTTGAAAGAAAACTTAATGTTCACTTTCCAAGAAGAACTCTGATTTAATGAGAAAAGAAAATCAAATCTTAAAAAATCAAACAAGAACAACCCAATCAACTCTTTCAATGAAAGTAAAAACAAAACCAAACCAATGAGTCTTCCCAATGCGAATGGAAAATGTTCTTCCGAACCATCAAGCGAAAGAGAAAACCAAACACCTGACTCTCAACCAATCACTGGTCCTCAGCCAAATAGACACACTCACCTCCAGAAGACAGAGGGAATGAAAATGCCAAACAGAGCCAAGAAACGAAAGTCAAGCTACCAAGGGCAAGAAAGACCTAGAAACCCTAAATCTGTTCCAGCAAGAAAACTAAAGCAAGAGATGTGTAAGTCAATGATCCAATAAGCCAAATAGACATAATTCAACTGTTCTGAGCAATTGAAAAAGTCAAAACTTAATTTCAAAATTTTAAAAAATCTTGCTCGTAGGCCAGCAGTATCACACAGTGCGAGAAGATAGGATTCTGGCAGGCCACCTTAAATCAAGGTGTGAGGTGTTCGTACTGGACCCTATATGCAGGGTGCAAACTTGACTTGTTCTCGCAGGCTGTCAATGAACACAGTGCGAGAACTCCTGAAGATAATAAAAATTTTGAAAATGCAAGCACAGTTCAAGCAGGCTTATAGACCCAGAAGGTCTCTCAGGATGTCCTGAGGACTTAGAGATTGACAAAATAGGAGAATAATAGAAGTAGAGAAAATGGCCACAGAAAATTCAAAAAACCATAAATACAAAGGGATGGGTCCCCATTGGAGTCGCCAATTTTGTTTCAGGATAAATCCATGAGTGCGGACACAAACCGATCTCCCTAGATCCACCTGGATCTAGAACAAAACAGGACAGAATAAGACACTTTCCCTAGGTCTAGCTTATTGAATGAACTAAGAGATAAGGATTATGGGCATACCTTATGAACGCTTTCCTTAGGTCTCTGTTGTTCCAAGCTTTGCTCCAATGCTCTTGCACCATTCAGATCATAACAGTACAAACCAATCGAAGTAAAGGCAGATTAATATATTCAATAGCTAGTCTATACATATGATCAAGGAGTTATGTAATAAAGTGACATCATCTTTATGGGAAAGGGACATATTACTGTATTGAATTAATTGAAAGTGAAACTTACAACCTGAGCCTTGATGTCGTAGGTCTCCTTTCGATGGCTCCTAGCTCTGACACACACACTTGCTCATGCATGAAGAAAATCAACCACTTTTGATGACCTTATTGGTGTCTCTAGCTGTTGTAGCATCAGTCCTCCATACAGTCTTGCACTAATTCTCCAATCAATCTCTTGCTAGCTTGCTTCTAACCTTTTCCATGAGAAATCTCCTCAATATATAGGAGAATATAGATTAGTTACTTGGATAGGAATGATCCCAAGATATCTGGAATGCCAACACTTAGATAACCATTCGTTAGCCAACTCATTCTTCTCGAAGATTCCCTTCTAGAAGGCTCGAGAACTTCATATTTTTCCTCTTTAAGAAGATGTTTGCACCCTATCAGTTAAGTACAGTGCGAACCCCTCGCACTCCAGCTTAATGCAGCCTGTGAGAATCAGGCATTCTTGCAGGCAAGTATATAGGGAGCCTGCGAACTTCTTTGAAAAATATGATTTCTGGAAGCAGACAAGTGTAACTTTTCTCAGGAAAGTATTCTTAGTGAAGAGCTTGATTTTCCATCATCAGAACATCATCACAAAATTATCACGATGACCAAAATTGTGGATAACAGTAGGGTGCACCATTGAAAGAGAAGAAGCTTGATTTGCTTGAAGGAGACTTGATCTTCATTTCTACATAATTGGATGTCTATTGTTAGGGTCATAACACCCTTTTGTAGCTTATACTACAAGGGTTTCCCTCTTGGATGATTTAATTTGGCTTGGGTTGAAATTTTGAAGGTGGGCGCAACTCCCAATGAGGAGACTCTTAGATATGAAGGAATGCTTGGGAGTTTTCACTCAAACTTGGATCCCTCCCTCTCTCTAGCCCATGATCTACATTTTGAGGGTATTTTGGTGTTGTTTGGAGATCATTTAATAAGAGGCTAAAATATTGAGCATTTCTATCCATCCAGGGCCATACCAATTCTTGATCCAACCATCAAGGGTTGTACCAATAGAGATCTGAAGGATTCGAATCATGAAGGGAAAGAAATTAATCTTGTAACAATATATATTCAGTGGGTGAAGGCAGATAGCCTTTATATATTCTTTATTGTACCATATCTACAGATCCATGTATGAGTATCTCTTCTAATATTAAATAAAGGTCAGATCTGAAGCTTATTGTATTGTTTATGTCTTTTTTTCCTTTCATAGTGTTCAAATATTGTTTTTATGTCTTCAATGCAATAAAAATACAAGAAAAATTCTTCATCACATATTTGTCTAATCACAAATTTCAAAAATCAAACAACAACAAGTAACAACAAACCCTAGTCTAAGGAACATCACAATGGTATCATAGCGAAATTCCTTCGCCATCCTGTGCAAAATAATAGATGACTAGAATAATAGGTCACAAAGGTCATATAGTAACAGTTAATCCATAAGAGGAAGAATAGGAAGTCAGTATGGGAGCAACACATGAAACAAAGAATGCTACGTATGAAGAGACTGAACTTTTGGTAGATAAAGTAGCCCAAACAATGAAGGATGTAGTTCAAAGTAGCCAAGAAACTATGCAACACACTCTTGCAGGAATGTAGAACCATCTATCATTAGGATAGGCCAAGCTCAAATTATCTCTTACCAGACATCAAAAGGGACAATATAGAATGATAGCCTTGTTTTAGGAACAAAGTAAACATTGGGGTATTCTTTCTCAATTTCTGATGGAGCAGAGGCATGGAAAAGACCCACTCATGTATGGTGGAAATCATGAAGCTAGTGGATCTCATGGAGGCAATGGGAATCAGGAGGAATCCATACATAGAGGTTATATGGAGGAGCATCGATCCAATGATAGAGGACCAATTCCTTCTCACACAATCAGTAGGACCACCCCTAGGTCGTACATGCTTACCTTCATAGATACACAAAGGAGGGATGTTAATGCCTTGGATTCAGAAATTCTGGGTGAGGAGTGGGAAACTGCATAAAGAGAATACAATGCCATGAGTGCGGGATTTAGGAGACAATTTTTTGTGGGAGATTATTTCCATTTGAACATGAAAAGGAGATTCAAGGAGCGTTAGAGAGGAGTTAGTGAACTTGGATGAAGGGATGGGAAAATGGAGCTACCCACTTTTGATGGATCAGATCACATCCAGGTTACAACATGGGTACAAAAGATGGATGCTTACCTTCAATTGAATCCTATGGAGGAAAGGGAAGCTATAAAATTTGCAACTATATATCTAATGGGGAACGCACATGAATGGTGGTTCCATGGAATAACCACCTTGGGCCATGGGCGCATCACTTCTTATCAAGAATTCGCTCAAAGGCTCATTGGTAGATTTGACAAAGGATACCTAGATCGAAATTTCAAGGATCTTACAAAGCTTAAGCAAACAAGTTCATCTAAGGCCTTTATTGAAGAGTTTCAAAGAGTATTAATGATGGTTCCAGATGTGGCATAATCTAGATTACTTATGTTGTTTATAGATGGATTGACAGAACCAGTGAGAGGGTGGGTTAAGGCTTTCAATCCTACAACCTTATAGGATGTCATTGAGCGCACCAGGGATTTAGTTGGAGCAGTCAATAAAAATATATTTACACCTAAGCCACATGTTATTCCAAGAGGTTGTGACACTATACCAATGGACAAAGGAATGGGGAAGTTAGATGAAGCTACTAGAAGAGATCTGAGAAGTAAGCAGTTGTGTTACACTTGCAAGGACCCTTGGTAGCCAGAACATAGATGTTTAGGCAAAGGAAAAATCCACTACATTGAGGTGATGTATGACAATGATGAGGAGGAAGATGATGAATACAATGGAGCTATCCATACTATGCAGGAAAACATTAAGGAGGAAGAAGAAACCTTACAATCACAAGGTCATGAGGAACCTTTACCCCAAATATAGGACTTTAAAAGGTCATTATTTCTTCTATGAGTGGGGTGCCAAAATTTAACACCTTAAAAATAAAGGGAGTTTTTCAAGGGAAAAGGGAAATAGTATTGATCGATGGAGGAGCTTCCCATAAATTTATTGATATAGCCATGGTGGAAAGGAGGCATCTACCCACAATAGATTTTGAAGGTTTCTTGGTTGAGGTAGCAGGGGGTCATACCATATCTTGTGACAGGTACATTCCATAGATGAGATTTACCTTTGGTTGATACAACTTAACACAAAAATTTTATGTGGTTGACATTCCTGACACCGATATCATCCTAGGTGTGTAGTGGCTTAGCACTTTGGAGCCAATCATGACCAACTACAAAACAATGGAGATTCCCTTCAACATAGAGGAAGGAAGGAGAGTCACACTTAAGGGAATGACAGGGGATTCACCAAGGGTGGTGACAGCCAAGAAGATGTATGCCATATTTAGATGAGAGGAGATAGCTTATGAAGTCAAATTCTTTATTATGGATACCGAAAGATAGAGGGTTTGGGCATATTATAGAATTGGAAGAAGGGTCCAAATCGGTCATCACTACACCCTACATGCACCCAAATAAGAATAAAGATGAGATAGAGAGTGATATCAAGGAATTGTTAGTTATGGGACATAGCAGTCCAAGTTCAATTCCCTTTGCATCATCGGTTGTGTTGGTAAAGAAAAAGGATGGAACCATGTGCATGTGCATAGACTACCAAGCTTTGAACAAAAGAACCATTAAGAACAAGTACTCCATTCCCCATATTGATGAACTGTTTGATGAGCTTCATGGTTAAATTTACTTCACTAATATAGATCTATGCTCAGGCTATCATCATATCAGGATGAGAGAGCAAGATGTACATAAAACTCCCTTTAGATGTCACTTCAGTCACTATGATTTTATTTTGATTCCTTTCAGCCTCACTAATGATCCTACCACCTTTCAATCATGTATGAACCATGTGTTTAATAAGAATCTAAGGGAAAACTTGATTTCCTTCTTTGATGACTTACTGATCTATAGCAAGATGTGCGAGGACCATTTAAGGCATGTGGATGAAATTATGGGTATCATGGAGGAACAATCCTTATATGATAAAGAATCTAAATGTGATATTGGTATGACCAAGGTTTTGTAATTAGGACATATTATTGGGGCAAAGGGAGTGCAGGTTCATCAAGAAACAATACAAACTATCATCAATTGGCCTACTCCAAGGACACTCACAGAACTCAGAGGATTACTTGGTATTTGCAGCTACTAAAAAAGGTTTGTCAAGGGATTCTCCCATATTTGCGCTCCTCTAACAGACCTAACCAGAAAAGGGGATTTCTCTTGGACCGATGAAGCACATGTCACATTTGAGAAAATGAAGAAGGTTATGAGCACTTTCTTGGTATTTTCCTTACTTGATTTTTCTCAACCTATCATATTAGAATGTGATTCATTAGGGGAGGGAGTAGGGGTTGTCCTTATGCAGGATAGGCATCCTATTGCCTATGAAAGTTGTAAGTTGATAGGCCTTGAGTTTCTCTACACAATATACGACAAATAAATTATGGCCATAATTCATGCTTTGACCAAATTCAAACAGTATTTGGTTAGAGCGAATTTTGTAGTAAGAACTGACCACAATAGCCTCAAGTAATTTTTATCTCAAAAGGACATGAACAAGAGACAACAAAAGTGGGTAAGCAAGATTCAAGCTTACAATTTTCATATTGAATTTGTGAAAGGAAATAATAATGTAGTTGTGGATTCCCTATCAATAATACCTTCAACATACTCTATGACAGAAATATTAGTAGATTGGAAGTCACAGTTGTTGGTGGAATACACAAAAAACAAGTTTTCATGTGAATTGATGGTTGGGAAACTATAGGATGATAGGTACAAGGTCACAAATGACATCATTTATTACAAGGAAGAATCTATTATTACCAGAATCTACATTCAAAAGAAAGGTACTCCAAGCCTACTATGATGCACCAATGATAGGACATCAAGGGTTCCTTAAAACATATAGACAGGTACATCATGCACTACATCAAGGAATGTGCTACTTGTCAACAGAGTAAATATGAACACTCTCATCCATTAGGACTCTTACAACCCCTTCCAATACTAGAAAAAAATGGGAGGGTATCCCAATGGATTTTATCACAAGTCTTCCCAGAGTGCAAGGTAAGGACTACATATTTGTGGTTGTGGATCGGTTGACCAATTTCATTCATTTCTTTTCCATATCCATGGACTACAACGCATCAAAGGTGGTTGAGTTATTATTCAAAGAGGTCTTTACGATGCATGGCTTACCTAAAACCATTGTTAGTGATAGGGACAACAAGTTCATGACTATATTTTGGCAAGAATTGTTCATATTGGTGGGTACTGAGTTGACTCCTATCACTACCTATCATCCCCAAACTGATGGGAAAAGTGAAATTGTGAAAAAATGGATAGAGGGTTACCTAAGAAATTATTTGGCAGGAGAACATAAATCTTGGGTCAAATGGATTTACTTGGGGGGGTATTGTTATAATACCACCTGCTACATGTCCATTGGCATGTCCCCCTTTAAATCTATATACAGTTATGATCCTCTTACCTTTTATGAGATTTCATCTGGGGAGAGAAAGGCTCCTATGACAAAGGAGTGGATCGACGTTAATTAGTACATCATTTGAGAACTCAAGGAAAATATCCATAGAGCGAAAAACCAATAGAAGTTATATGCAGAAAGGAAAAGGGTGGAGTGCACTTTTGAAGTGGGTGATCCAGTGTACTTAAGGTTGCAGCCATACAAACAAGCATATATCAAGAAGAGTGGTGATGAGAAATTACAACCATGCTTCTATGGCCCATATGAAGTGCAAAGAAGAATTGGAGAGGTGGCATATGAATTGAAATTTCCCCCGGGGAGTAAAATCCACAATGTTTTCTATGTGTCTTGCTTAAAAAGAGCATTGGGACAACATGTACTAGTCAATGAGACATTTCCACCAATTGATGAAGAAGGGAATCTACAATTAATACCAGAAGAGATCATAGAAACCAGGGTGAAACAACTAAGGAGAAGAGCCATTAAAGAATATTTGGTTAAATGGAAATATTTTCCCATTGAAGATGCTACTTGGGAAAGTGAGCGAATATTGCAATAAATTGGTTCTGGATTGCTTGAGGAAAAGAAAATTCTAGTAGGGGTGATATATTTGGATATTGGTGTCCACCCACCTATTCCAACTAGCTCCTCTTGTCCATTTTTTTAGTTCAGCATGTTTTTCTGTACTTCTTTGTAATTGTGGGTTCTACACTTCTAGGGTTGTCTGAATCCCTACACATATTCCAGGTGGATATTAGTGGCCTCTCACCTAATCCAACTGGCTTATTTTGTATGTTTTCATGTCAACGCATATTTTTGTACTTCCAGGGCCATTTTGGAGGCCTAAACAGTGTTTTTCTAGCTCACCACAATCAAACTGTAGACAGAGTCAGAGTTTGATGGCGGAATGTGTATTTCTCTGAAAGACTTTTCCAATAGGCTATCACACACCTAAAACAGAGGTCATATGAAAATGTTATGACCCCGTGAAGTTGAGGTACCAACTTACCCATAGGAGCCCACATGACTTTTGGCATTTCACCTCCTAGGGTTAGGTTTTTGGATGTCTAGGGTTTTGACATTCATGAGTAATATCAAAAAGGCCTCTAGAGCCTCATTGTAATTCATTATGATCAGACAGATGTGTGTAGCAGCCACATCTCTTATCAGAGATAGCTACCACCATTCGAGCAAGTGTTTTAGTTCTGCAGTTTTACAATTTCAACCTATTTCATTATTCAATAGAAGATATTGTTCACTGGATATTTGTGTTATTATTCATATCTCCATGTTTATTGTATTCAGTTTGTTAATCATTTCGTTCCTCTCCTAAATCTATATCAGTGGTATCATAGCGGTCTTCTTTTCATTTTTCTTCATGCATGTCCCCAACAAGATCTGGGTATAAGAAGTTGGGACTCAAACCAATCGAGCTATTGAAATATCGATCGCGCCTAGCCCGACAACAACACATGGGGAATGAAAAGAAAGATGATGGAGAAGGAGATCCTATCAAAATGTTTCTCAAGGAATCCCTCACGCGACAAAGGAATGAAATGATGGACAACTTCGCGCAGATCCTTCGATGGCTACCCACAGGAGAAGCATCTTCATCAAGTGGCCATGAAACCCCCTTCAAGGTACAGGTAAATTTTGATATTTCATTTTTTGAAGGATTGATAGATGTAGATGTTGTAGATAAATGGTTGAATCTTCTTGAAGGGTATTTTTCGGTCCACAATTTTTCTGATAAGGAAAATATCACTTTTTCACTCCTCAAGGTCGTTCCCCATGCTAAATATTTGTGGGATACTTACTCTGAGCAAAGGGCCGTAGAGGAATCTGTAATGTTTGTGGTGGCCCCTACATGGGATTCCTTCTGAGATGCCATTAAATAACAATACTACCATGTTGGAAGATACGAGGACCAGTACACCAGATGGACCACCCTACGTCAAGAAAGGGACTAGACAGTACTAGATTTCACCAATATTTTTCATACCCTGCGCATCAAATTGGGTATCAAATACTCTGAGTGTCATATGGTGCTCAAATACCATGGTTATTTGCATAGATACATTCAAACATAAATGGATTTTTTGGACATCGCCTCATTGGGCACGGCTTATAGCTACACTTTCAAGATCGAGCAGAAATTTAAGCAAAAAAGGCGAGAGTTTGTATCTGCAAAACCCTCATAGCTGAAGCAGGGAAAAGGAATCCCCTACCCACACATCAAGGGACCAATTTGAGATGATTGCCCTCAGGACAACCATTCTAAGATGCAACATAAGAAGAGAAATGAGAAGATGAAGAAGGACATAGGAAAATGGTGTGAGTACCATAAAATCCCATGGGACAACACCGAAGAATGACACTCCAAGAAGTCACTCATAGTCAAACTGAAGGCTTTCGAGTCAAAGGTCGATTCTGATTCCGAATCAAATTCTGAAGGAGGGAAGAAAATTATGGATGTTGAACCCAGTTCCACTGTCACTACCACCAAAGTTTGGTCAAGCAAACCAGAAGAACCAGAGGAAGGGAAACACCTCCTTCACTCACAGATGTGGGTAAAGGGAGCTCCACTTCATTTCATTGTTGATAGAGGTAGTCAAAAGAACCTGATTTCATAAGAGGTCATCAAGCGGTTGGACCTACTAATGACACCACATCCGCATCCCTACACCATCAGTTAGCTTCACAAAGGAAGAGATCTTTGTGTCAGCCAACAGTGTCGTCTGCCCTACGACATCAAGCCTTTCAAATATGAGGTATTGTGTGATATTTCTCCCCTTGAAGTTTGTGATGTTCTTTTAGGACAACCATATTTTTGGAAGTGTCATGTTGTGTATGATTCTAGACCCCACAATGCTATTATTACTTTGGGTAGACAATTGTAAAGGATACCAGAGGTAGCACCGCCTACTGCTATTTCTTTAATCTCTGCTAAGAAATGAAGTAAGGTCATTTCATAGACCAGGAAGTTCATCTTCTTTTTTATCCATGCTCACAGTAAGTAGAAGTTCGCTACCACATCCATGGCCTCTATATAGAGCCTGTCTTTGCAGCAGAAGAAAGTGGACGGGATCGTGGAAGAATATAGAGACATCTTCGTCTCACCTACAGGGATATAGACACACTACCAAGTAAAGCATCCAATTGATATGACCCCTAGCGCACCTCTACCTAATGGACCAATCTATCATCGCTCGCTAATGGAAAATGACGAAATCATGCGTCAGATCCAAGACCTTATTCAAAAGGGGCACATCAAACCCAACTCCTCCCCTTGCGGAAGATCGATTGTACTGGTCCACAAGAAGGACAGGACTTGGTGACTCTTCATTGATTACAAAGACTTAAAAAAAATCACAATCAGGAACTGGTACCCCATTCCTAGGATTGATGACCTTCTTGACCAATTCAAGGGGGGAAATTTCTTCAACAAGATTGACCTAAATTATGGCTACCACCAGGTTCCCATCGAACCAACTGATGTATGGAAGACATCCTTCAAGTCCAAAGAAGGTCTCTTTGAATGGCTAGTCATTCCCTTTGGCTTAAAAAATGCACCAGCCACTTTCATGAGGTTGATGGATGATGTATTGAGACCCTTCACCAACTCCTTTTTGGTGGTATATTTGGATGACATCCTCAACTTTAGTAGAACGTGGGAGGAGCACATGCATCATATTCAGTAGGTTTTGAGCACTCTGCAACAGTACAAGTTATATGCCAACTTGGAAAAATTCTCTTTTGGCATGAATAGGGTCCAATACTTGGGCTACATTGTTGATAAGCATGGGTTACATGTTGATCCAGCTAAGATCCAAGTCATCTGTGACTGGCCAGCCCCAACCACACTGATCGAGCTTCAAATCTTCTTGGTACTAGCCAACTTATACCGACGATTCGTGTTGGGATTCTCCCATATTGCATGGGCCCTCAGCCGGGTGACCAAGGGCGGTGGCAAGGCCAAATTTGTGTGGGAGAAGGAACAACAACGAGAATTCGATGATCTGAAGCATTTCTTGTGCTCAGCTCCAATACTCTCCTTGCCCAATATGAAAAAACCATTCAAGATTGAGACTGATGTATCTGACTATGTTGTGGGTGTAGTTCTCACTCAGCATGGTCATCCATTGGCATACCATAGTGAGACACTCTCAAATACAGTCTGAAAATACCCCAACTATGATAAGGAAATGTATTCCATTGTACAAGCCTGTCGTTAATGGAAAAATTACATTCTAGGAAAGGAGACGATCATACACACTGATCACAAGCCTCTGCAATTCTTACAGACACATGGGAAATTTCACAACGCCCTCCATTAGAAGTGGTCCACCTACCTGTAATAGTTCCATCTCAACATCAAGTATAAGAAATGCATCTCAAATCATTTCATTGACTTCCTTAGTCGACCTCCTATGGCTGCACTCACCACTGTGCTCCATTCCTATGGACATGAAGCATCTGAGTGGCCCGAACTTTATCAGCAAGATCTAGACTTCACCATGACCTATAAGCTCTTGGGTAGAGGTGCAACTGTCACCGATTTTCACATTCAAGATAGACTATTATGTCACCTGGGCCATCTCTTTATTCCTACAAATGAGCATGCAAAGATGATTTGCGAATCCCACTATAATTGGATGGTAGGACATGTTGTGGTGGAGGAAACTGTGGTCATTATTCATAAACATTTTATTGGAAAAAACTTTGACAGGACGTCAACAAGTATTTCAGATCTTGCACTACATGTGTCATTTCCAAGCCATCCATCAAGAAGCAAGTCTTATACACCCCTCTTTCTACTCCTAAGAAGCCTTGGGAATCCATCTCATTGGATTACATGTCTGGCCTTCCGTCCATTAGGAAAGGAAATGACTGTGTATTTATGGTCATTGATCGGTTTTCAAAGATGGCCATCCTCACAACCTGCAAGAAGAATATCACAGCGGCAGATATTGCCAATATCTTCTTTGAACAAGTGTGGGTCCACTTTGGGATACCACATACCATCATCTCCGACCGGGACAATAGGTTCCTCAACACATTTTGGTCGAGTCTATGGTCACTGTTGGATACCAAGCTCACAAAATCCACTGCTTTCCACCCCCAAAAAGACGAAAAAATAGAGGTCGTCAATCAGATGAATGTTCACATCCTATGCATGTAAAAATCTAAGCATCCATGTACATGGGACGAGATTCTCCCCTATGTTCAGCATAGTTACAATAGGACTCTACATAGCTCCACCGACCATAGCCCATTTCAGGTGGGGTTGGAATTCTGACCCTTGGGACCCATTGATGTTGAACTTCCTCTTGCCACCACGCAGACAAACTCTTCCCATGATCAGTCTATGATAAAAAAAGCCACTAGATTCATTGAATAGATTCAACACATCTGCCAACAAGTCCAGGAGATTTTGCAAAAATCCAATGCTAACTACAAGAAGCACCATGATCAACACAGGGTACCACACTAGTTTCAGGTTGGCGACAAAGTCTAGTTACATTTTTAGAGGAGTGTCTCACAAGGCCCCATCAAAATATCTACCCACTTCTCTATGGGCCTTACACTATCACCAAGTCCATGGGTAGCAATGCTTTTGAGCTCAACACTCTACCCTTCCTTGGCCTGCACCCAGTGTTCAATGTGGACCTCCTTTGACCATATTTTCCACCATTATTGGACACCTCAGAGATCATAGAATAACTGACACCCACAGAGCTCAACCCTAACTAGATGGAACAAACATCCATTGATCAGATAGTGGACACACAGGTCAAGGGCACTCGCGAGCAGAGGATCCAACTTTATCGGGTTGTTAAGGTAGGGAAACTCCTACACCAAGGCAAGTGGCTCACCTGGGGCCAAATCCAACATCATTTTCCTCACCTGATGGGGGAACTCAACAAAATTGAGACCATTTCTTCCTAAGGGGGGAGGATTGATTCAGTTGGCCATTGGTGGTCACCCATCTATTCCAACTAGCTCCTCTTATCCATTTTTTTAGTTCAACATGTTCTTCTGTACTTCTTTTTAATTATGGGTTCTACACTTTTGGGGTTGTATGAATCCCTACACATCTCCCAGGTGGATATTGGGGGCCTCTCACCTAATCCAACTGGCTTATTTTGTATGTTTTCATGTCAGCATATCTTGCTGTACTTCTAGGGTCATTTTGGAGGCCTAAACAGTGTTTTTTTGGCTCGCCACAGCCAAACTATTGATAGAGTCGATGTTTGATGGAAGATTGTGTAGTTCTCTGAAATACATTTCCAATGAGCTATCATTCACCTAAAACGGAGGTCGTATGCAAAAGTTACGACCCTGGGAAGTTGAGGTACCAACTTACCCATAGGGGCCCACATGACTTTTGACATTTCACCTCCTAGGGTTAGGATTTTGGATGTCTGGGGTTTTGGAATTCATGAGTGTAACATCCCGCTCTGGTGCACTGAGAAAACTTATTCTTTGAGGACACTTGCTCACAAGTGATCTGGACTTTTATGATAAGAAAATATTTATCCTTGATTATGAGGAAATATGATAGATGACATGATGTTTTACTGCTTTGACATGGACACGTGCTATTGACTCGGTTTTACTGAGTGTGCAGGGTCTTTGACCTTGAGGATGCGGAGGCATCGACGGGACCCCTTGGACTCTAGATCGAGTCAGGGAGTGTGCTTGGGGTTGATGGTTTACTGTGATTTTAGTATATTTGATTTGATGATATGATGTGGACATGTTCTGATATGATTGTTGATGATGCAGGATGACGATAGCTTGCCGACCAGACTCACATATGGAGTAAAGGGGCCACACACGATTTCCAGAGAGGTTGAGGGAGAGGGGTGGACAGCAGCCCTGCCACAGCCTACTAGCACTCCCTCCGTGGCTCAAACTGTAGGTTAACGATTACCTAGTTCGAGAGGATCCACGATGCCGTGAGGGCAGACTGTGACAGTCGCTCACGATGATTCTAAGGGGTGCGCAATAAGGCGGGGGCCTTATTCCTTAGAGCCCTTAGTCTCCCACAAGTTCACCTGGCAGAGTGTTGACTCCAGGGGTTATAGATGTCTACCAATCAGTCAAGTTGGCGAGTGGCACCCTTGGAGCATGTGGTGCATCCTGAAGGGCACGTCATGCAAAAGAAACACAAGTCGGTGAGGGGCACCCTTGGAGCACGTGGTGCATCCTGAAGGGCACGTCATGCGAAAGAAACACAAGTTAGTGAGTGGCACACTTGGAGCATGTGATGCATCCTGAAGGGCACGTCACGCAAAAGAAACAATCGAGGCAAGTGGCACCCTTGGAGCACCTGGTGCGTCCTGAAGGGCACGTCGCATTGATGATGAGGAAGGAACAAACCTAGATGGCCCTAAGACATTTAACACATTAAGAAATTCTTAAAACGACTTCCCTAAATAATTGTCGCCCAGTTCAGAATCTAAGTCCTAAGTCTAAAACTTCTCTAGGGTAAAAATTTAGTCTAACCCTAAGAAAAGACCCTAAAAATAAAAATAAAAATTTAAACTAAAACCCACTTAAGTAATAGTTTAGTCTTCATAAAATTCTTGGGGTAAAATGAAGAGAGGAATAATTTAATTAAAATCCGTGGTTTTTAAAATTGAAAAGAAGAAATAAATTATTTAAGTTGTGGAAGTATAAAAAGATTTTAAATTAATAATAAAGGGAAAAAGAGTAAATAGCGCAACTGCCATTTTGGCTCTAATAAAAAGGGGAAAGAACGGAATAATAAGGATTAGGAAACTAAGTAATGGAGGAAACATAATAAAGGAAAGTTGGGAACTAATGGTAAAAAGAGAGGTCAACATAGTAAGGAATCTGCAATTAAGAACCTTCTAATTTGAGCTAATTTAGCAACATCATTTTTAGGGAATGTATTTAAAACATGTAAGGGGATCTAGGAACACCTAGGAATAAATTTAGGAGCAATTCTAGGTGGGTGAGGGAATTGAGGCAATTAATAAATTTAAAGAAAATAATTAATGGAGAAAAGAGGGGGATGGACGACACTTGTCCGATGGAGAATAATTAGAATTTTTTTTTATTAAAACTTAAATTAATTGTGATTTAGGGAAAGTTTGAGGTTCTAAAAACTCTATAAAAGAAAGGGAAGATGAGGAAGAATGGGATCGGCTGTTAGCGTAACATTACGCTGCCGGAATTGTGACTTGACTGATTACTTGTGGAGAGTTGGGATTTTTCATCTTGGATAGGAGTGGTAGCTCGGCCTTGCGAGGTGAGCTGGGAAGCTAGACGTACCATTTGGATAGTGTGTGGCCCATTTGCGGCTCGGGGGACTAAGGGGGAAGAAGAGTACCCCTAGCGTTGGCTGGGAGGTACCGGTGAGGTATCGGTGGTCCGCGAGTGGGAGCGGCACGGAGCTCAAGTGCGGGATAGCATCTTCGGTTATTCGTCGTCGATCACAGGTACGCAAGTGCATTTGTTTGTTTAAGAATAAAAGGAAAATTGTTTAAAGTTGTATATGAATCCTTATGATGATGATTGATGTGTTGAATTTTGGATCATCCCCTTTCCTTGTTGTTGTTTTCTACGCCTAGACTGTTATAACCCCGTAATCCTTCCGATGAGTTATCCTTGGCTCTGGCATTCTCTTACTATTGGCTGCAATTTCTTATTGGTGATCTTTAGGCGTTTATATCTGACTGGGGGTGTTTTTAAATATGGTTATGGGCGTTTTGTAATAATGTCGGCATTTATATATTACTGTGGGCACTTTGTATTGCTGTAGGAGTTTATAAATTCCTGTGGGCGTTTTTATATTGATGTGGCCGTTTTTTGATGACTGTGGGCGTTTATAAACTTTTGTGGGCGTTTTTATATTGATGTGGCCGTTTTTAGATGACTGTGGCGTTTATAAACTTTTGTGGGCATTTTTATATTGATGTGGCCGTTTTTAGATGACTGTGGAATTTATAAACTTCAGTGGGCATTTTTATATTGATGTGGGCATTTTTATATCACTATTGGCGTTTTCTATTACTGTGGGCGTTTTGTATATCACTGTGGGCATTTTCGTTTTTGTAAATTTAGATCTGAGAATTCGTTCTGGCAATAGATGTATGGGCATTTCGTTTTTGTAAATTAAATCTGAGAATTCGTTCTGGCAATAGTTGTATGGGCAATTTCGTTTTGTAAATTTAGATCTAAGAATTCGTTCTGGCAATAGATGTATGGGCATTTCATTTTTGTAAATTTAGATCTGAGAATTCGTTCTGGCAACAGTTGTTGGACATGATAGCTCTTGATGTTTTTAATCAGCTGTTAACCTCAAGAATGCATTCAATTTTGGCATAATAGGCAATCGACTTTTAATATTAGCAACCTCTTTATGTTAGTAATGTTTTCTTAAATAGCAATTTACCTTATTTCAGTAAAAACAATCTACTTTTAAGTAATTGTTTCATAGCAACATCCACCTTATTTAAATGAAAGTAATTTATTTTCCAGTTAATGTTCATGGAAGCAACTGTTTTATTTCGTTAGTATTTGAAAATGGAAATCCACTTTGATTTAACAAGGGCAACTTACCTTTAAGTTAACTTTCCTAACAAGCAAATGCAGATCATTGCATTAATTATTGGTTCTAAATTTCTGACTATTAGATGTATATTAGTGTTGATTTAGATGGCTCCTTATGGCATTATGGATGCATTATCGAT
>ML789052.1:983955-994266 GCA_009831015.1 Picea engelmannii | reverse complement strand
AGTTATCGCTACTTGAGCAGTGGTTAGTATGTAGTGAATGATTGACATAGATTTAGTTTTTACGCTTTGAGGATTTATGTAGTAGATGGTGGATCTTGATTATTTAAGAATTGAATGACATGTTGCCTGATGAATGAGACTTGTGCGCAATGGAAGAATCATGTAATGCAATGCTTCATGTTAAATGCTACGGTAATGATTTCTTTTTATTATTAATTCATTGGCAAGGTTATGGTAATATAAATGTAATGTTGATTTATTTTAGGGTAAAGTTATTGTAACTTCATTGCATTGGTAGCATACAAGGAGTAATGTGATTGGTGATTGATGTTTTAGTTGCAAGGTTATTATAATATAAGATGTGAGGTTGTTAAGATAATGTTATTGTAATTTTATGGTATATGTAACATATAGGATGTATTGAAATTGTTAATTAATTTCAGGGTTAGTACTATAATTGGAATTGTCCAAATTCACAGTTTTATGATATCAGACTCTTCATTTTGATAAAGCTAGTCGCTTTGTATATAAGTCTGTGTGTGTGATTACTTTTGTGTAAAGAATCCAGTGTCGTATCAAGAGTCTCGGGCCCTTTAAAGGCAGGGTTTCCACTCTTGCGACACCCCTCTAAGGTTGTATCAGTAGTCTCGGGCTCTTTAAAGGCAGAGTTCCCACCACTGCGACCTCCCGATAGAGTTTACTAGTTTCTGCCTGAGCAGTCGGCCAGGAGCCTATCTGACATTCTCTCTCTCCGGAGCAGAGAACTAAGATTAAATTCCCTGCTTTCCTGTGCAGAAATAGTAAAATCTACTACTATGGATTCTTCCATCTATGTTCGTACTGTACATAACACAGTATGGTCATTTAATGCTTGCAGTTACTTGTTGTGCGCCTTATGTCTATGGTCATTAAATGCTTGTAGTTACTTGTTGTGTGCCTTATGTCTATGGTCATTTAATGCTTGCAGTTACTTGTTGTGCACCTTATGTCTTCTTGTTGTGATCATCGTGGTTGTGTCTTGTTAGTCGCCGGGTGGCGACATAGAGTCAAGTGTCTCTGTTCCTTTTTACACGCGCACACACACCTTAAACAAAAAAAAATTGCACCTGTTAAAGAGTTGTTGTCGTAACGAGGAGGATATCACTTATGGTATCAGAGCCAAGTTCAACTCTGCGACTGTGGATCGCCAAGATTTCCACTGCAGTAAACCCGTGAGTCTTAACCCTTGCGATAAATAAATACCTTAACGTGTCCTCGTGGAGATCGCATTAGGAGGGCATCCCTGAGGGTCCCCAACGCGCTATAGCTAGTACCGCTAGCATCCTCCAAGATCTTGAGAGAGATGAGTTATAGCATGCACAAGTATCATCGATGGTGGTGTCGTCGAATCATGGCTAGAGGACACAACAGAGGCCGACGACGAGGTGCTAGGGGAGGAGGCGCGACGCCTCCAATAGCATCCACACCTGAGGGGTCTAACCCCCAGGGAGATGAGCAGGTTCTTGGACAGGAGCAGATAGCAGTTGGCGATGTTGTTGGGATGATGATATCTTTTCAGTGCATGTCTGAGGCACTGATCAACCTTTTGGACCGAGATGAGGCCAGAGTGCCGACACCCGCTGAGGTTCCACCGCACACACCGGTCGTTACTAGTAGCATTCACCGTGAACTCGAGAAGGTCAAATTTCTCGATTTTTTTTTTCGTGCCCCAGACGGCGCAGCCGCAGAGGCATGGTTGGAGAACATGGCGAGGTGCTATGAACTTCGAAATTATACCTCCAACATGAAGGTCCGCATGGAGGTCTTTCAACTGAAGGGGAGTGCCCTTCTATGGTGGAAGACGCTCCTACCACAGCTGAACATGGCCGTCGAAGACGTGTCATGGGAATTGTTCGAGGAACGGTTTCGAGAGAGGTACCTTTCAGAGGAATTCATTGAGCGTCAGCTCAATGAGTTCAATGCATTACGACAGGGAGGTCGTACGGTGCCCGAGTACGAGGCACGTTTTATGGAGCTGCTCCAGTATGCTCCACACCTTAACATGGAGAAACTTAAGGTCAATAGGTTCGTGTTTGGCCTTAACGACAGCCTGCGTGCGAAGGTTAGGATTTTGATGCCTCAAACCTTGCATGATGTCATCCAGAAGGCACTCATAGCCGAGGAAGAGCTTATCAGTGGAGGTTAGACTAGGACTCCAGCGAGACCAGTAGGGCAGGGTTCATTTGGGACACCGCAGTGTCAGAGTCCCGCAAGACATACGCCAGGATATCATGGCTTCCAGAGGGGATCCACCTTCACTACACCCCGGTGACCGCCGCCTCAGCAGCGGACACCTTATCGGGGACCACAGCATCAGCAACAGCGTCGCCTGCAGCAGCAGCAACTTAGGCCTATTCAGTAGAACAGACCTGGGTTCCAGGCCGGTGGGTCGTCATCTTCTACTTCGAGTACCAGGACTACTGGGCCAAAGAAGGGGTGTTGGACGTGTGGGGAGCCACACTACCAGTGTGACTGTCCTGTGGAGAGGACCAGAGTGTCCGGATCAGCCGGACCCACTACCATGGGAGATATGGGCAAGGCCCATCGGATTCATGTGGTAGTGAATAACCGCCAGGTAGAGCACCAGTCGACTGTGCTCGAGACGATAGGTACTATCGTTGATCAGACCCTTAGTATTTTGATAGACCCAGGTGCTACTGAGAGTTTCATTTCTGGTGCAGCGCTAAAAACGATTAAGGTAAAGGCAGTCGAACAGGACGAGTTTAGCTTTGTAGAGATGGCTTCAGGAGCCAAACAAAAGGTTGGAGGAAAGGTTACGGGCTGTGCCCTTAACCTAGGAGAGTTTTTCATGAGGGTCAACTTGTACGTCACGATCTTAGGATCTTATGACATCGTGATCGGTATGGATTGGTTGGAATCGCATGAGGCGATACTCAATTGTAAGACGAAATGGTTGAGCTTGGTTGATGACAAAGGACAGAGATGTGTGATTGTAGGACGGAACCAGGGAGTCTCCCTGAGGTTCGTCTCTTCCTTATAGTTACGGAAGAGTATGCGCAAGGGGTGCAAGCTTTATGCGATCCTTGCGCTAAACGAAAAGGGAGTAGCGGAAGCTCTAGAACACCTTCCAGTGGTGAAGGAATTTGCGGACGTATTTCCAGAGGAGTTACCTGGGATGCCACCAGAAAGGGAATTGGAGTTTACCATAGACCTGAAACCGGGGACCGAACCGATAGCAAGAATTCCTTATCGGATGACGACCTCGGAGTTGTAAGAGTTGAAAATACAACTGAAGGAGTTGTTGGACCTGGGACTGATACGTCCTAGTGTGTCACCATGGGGTGCACCTATTATTTTCATTCGGAAGAAGGATGGATCGTGGAGGCTTTGCATTGACTACCGTCAACTGAACAAGGATACGATCAAGAATCAATATCCCTTGCCGAGAATTGATGATCTGTTCGATCAAATGAAGGGTGCGACGGTGTTCTCCGAGATCGATTTGCGAACGAGTTTATGAGTTTGATGAACGAGGTGTTCCGCAAGTACTTGGACAATTTCGTCCAAGTATTCATTGACGATATTTTGATCTACTCTCGAACCACGGAGGAGCATGATGAGCACTTGCACTTGGTACTACAGTGCCTGCAAGAGCACAATTTGTATGGGAAGTTGTCCAAATGCTCTTTTTATCAATCGAGGATTCACTACTTAGGGCATGTCATCTCTGGCGAAGGTATCGCCGTGGATCCAGCCAAAGTCAAGGCTATTATGGAATGGCCTGTGCCGATGAATGTCACAGAAGTGCGTAGCTTTATGGGTTTAGCAGCATACTATCGACAGTTTGTCGAGGGATTTTCGAGGATAGCAAATCCGATCACGGAATTGTAGAAGAAAAACAAGAAGTTTTCTTGGACAGAGAAATGCGCAGAAGCATTTCGGAGGCTTAAAGAGTTGTTGACTACAGCACCGATACTAAAGTCCCTAACATGGACGCGGACTTCTTGGTATGCATGGATGCATCCAAGGAAGGTTTAGGTGGAGTCTTGAGGCAAGACGGACGAGTGATTGCTTACATTTCGAGAAAACTGAGAAGGCATGAGGAAAACTATGCGACGCATGATTTGGAGTTATTAGCCATCGTATATGCTTTGAAGGTTTGGAGACACTACCTTGTTGGATGAAAATTTGAACTAAAGACTGATCATTGTGGACTACAACACATTTTTATGCAAGGCGACCTGAACGCGTGACAATGGCGTTGGTCGGAATTGCTTGGCGAGTACGACTTTGAGATTACTTACGTAAAGGGAACGATGAACCGAGCGGTGGATGCTTTGAGTTGGAGGCCACGCATATTTTTGGCGTTGCCTCTTCAGACGAATCTACGTGAGAAGATTCTCACTTTACAACGTGATGATGACTGGTACAAAGAGGTCGAGGGTTTTATCATACAAAACACCATGATGGTACCACGATACGAGGGATTTTCATTTGATAGCGATGGGTTATTGAGGTTTAGAGTCCGGATTTATGTACCTCCAAACGACGAGTTGAGGATGTTGATCCTGAGCGAGGCTCATAGAGAAGTTTACATGGCTCACCCAGGAGTCACGAAGACGAGGGCAGACCTTAAACCCTTATTCTTCGAGAAGGGAATGAAGGCTGACATAGTCAACTTTGTGGCTAGATGTCTAGAGTGTCAGCAGGTAAACGTTGAACATAGACACTCGATGGATTACTTCAACCACATGCCATTCCGGAATCGAAATGGGAAGTTATTTCGATGGATTTTATTGTTGGATTGCCACTGACGGCAATGAGACACAACTCGATTTTTGTAGTAGTAGACACTCTGACGAAGAGTTATCACTTTATTCCTGTGCGTACGACGTATCAGGCACCTGACATAGCGAGAGTTTTCATCAGTGAGATTGTGAGGTTGCATCGCGTGCCTAAGAAGATTATATCCGATCGAGGATCGGTGTTTACTGGACGATTTTGGACGAGTTTCCAAGAGGCTTTGGGAACCCAACTTAATTTTAGTACTGTGTATCACCCAGAGACTGACGGACAGACCGAACGAATGAACCGAACCTTGGAAGACATGTTGCGCATGTACGTGATGGACCAACAAAAGCGTTGGGACGAATTCTTGCCTCTAGTAGAGTTCGCTTACAACAACAGTTACCAGAGCACCATTAAGATGGCGCCTTTTGAGTTTCTTTATGGGCGGCCATGTCGAACACTCTTGAGTTGGGATCGGCTTGAGGATAGGGTCCTGGTGGGACCAGAAGCGAACCAAGAAATGGAAGAGCAAATGCAAAACATAAGACAAAGGATTAAAGAAGCGCAGGATTGACAGAAGAGTTATGTCGATGCGCACCGAGTCGACCGTAGCTACGAGGTCGGTGATCGAGTCTACTTGTGGGTTAAACCGCATAAGAGTTTGATCAAGTTTGGAAAGGGAGCTAAACTCTCTCCTAGGTTCGTGGGACCTTTCAAGATTGTGGAGAGAAAGGGGAACGTGGCCTATCGACTAGCCTTGCCTGATTCTTTGAGGTGTATGCACGATGTTTTTCATGTATCGGTTTTGGGACATTATATTAGTGATCCTACACATGTGATTGACCTGAGTTCCTTGCAGGTATCGGACGAGGGAGCGCTCACAGCTGAGACGGTCCACATCTTAGATCATCGCGTTCGACAGTTACGACGTCAAATGGTAGATCAGGTCAAGGTCCAGTGGGACAGTTATAGTCCGCACTCGGCGACCTGGGAGGACGCATATGATATGTGCCAGCAGTTTCCATTTTTGTTTGATAGATAGACTTATGATACTGTGATACACTTATTTCGTCATTTATACTATGAAACTTCGGGACAAAGTTTAGACCAAGAGGGGGTGTATGTAACATCCCGCTCTGGCGCACTGAGAAAACTTATTCTTTGAGGACACTTGCTCGCAAGTGATCTGGACTTTTATGATAAGAAAACATTTATCCTTGATTATGAGGTGATATGATAGATGACATGATGTTTTACTGCTTTGACATGGACAGGTGCTATTGACTCGGTTTTATTGAGTGTGCAGGGTTTTTGACCTTGAGGATGCAGAGGCATCGACGAGAACCCTTGGACTCCGGATCGAGTCAGGGAGTGTGCTTGGGGTTGATGGTTTACTATGATTTTAGTATATTTGATTTGATGATATGATGTGGACATGTTCTGATACGATTGTTGATGATGTAGGCTGATGATAGCTTGCCGACCAGACTCACATATGGAGTAAAGGGGCCACACACGATTTCCAGAGAGGTTGAGGGAGAGGGGTGGATAGCAGCCCTGCCACAGCCTACTAGCACTCCCACCGTGGCTCGAACTGTAGGTTAACGATTACCTAGTTCGAGAGGATCCACGATGCCATGAGGGCAGACTGCGACAGTTGCTCACGATGATTCTAAAGGGCACACAATAAGGCGAGGGCCTTATTCCTTAGAGCCCTTAGTCTCCCACAAGTTCACCTGGTGGAGTGTTGACTCCAGGGGTTATAGATGTCTACCAATCAGTCAAGTTGGCGAGTGGCACCCTTGGAGCACGTGGTGCATCCTGAAGGGCACGTCACGCAAAAGAAACACAAGTCAGCGAGTGGCACCCTTGGAGCACGTGGTGCATCCTGAAGGGCACGTCATGTGAAAGAAACACAAGTTAGCGAGTGGCACCCTTGGAGCATGTGATGCATCCTGAAGGGAATGTCGCGCAAAAGAAAAAACTGAGGTGAGTGGCACCCTTGGAGCACGTGGTGCGTCCTCAAAGGCACGTCGCATTGATGATGAGGAAGGAACAAACCTAGATGGCCCTAAGACATTTAACACATTAAGAAATTCTTAAAACGACTTCCCTAAATAATTGTCACCCAGTTCAGAATCTAAGTCCTAAGTCTAAAACTTCTCTAGGGTAAAAATTTAGTCTAACCTTAAGAAAAGACCCTAAAAATAAAAATAAAAATTTAAACTAAAACCCACTTAAGTAATAGTTTAGTCTTCATAAAATTCTTGGGGTAAAATGAAGAGAGGAATAATTTAATTAAAATCCGTGGTTTTTAAAATTGAAAAGAAGAAATAAATTATTTAAGTTGTGGAAGTATAAAAAGATTTTAAATTAATAATAAAGGGAAAAAGAGTAAATAGCGCAACTACCATTTTGGCTCTAATAAAAAGGGGAAAGAAGGGAATAATAAGGATTAGGAAACTAAGTAATGGAGGAAACATAATAAAGGAAAGTTGGGAACTAATGGTAAAAAGCGAGGTCAACATAGTAAGGAATCTGCAATTAAGAACCTTCTAATTTGAGCTAATTTAGCAACATCATTTTTAGGGAATGTATTTAAAACATGTAAGGGGATCTAGGAACACCTAGGAGTAAATTTAGGAGAAATTCTAGGTGGGTGAGGGAATTGAGGCAATTAATAAATTTAAAGAAAATAATTAATGGAGAAAAGAGGGGGATGGATGACACTTGTGCGATGGAGAATAATTAGAATTTTCTTTTATTAAAACTTAAATTAATTGTGATTTAGGGAAAGTTTGAGGATCTAAAAACTCTATAAAAGAAAGGGAAGATGAGGAAGAATGGGATCGACTTTTAGCGTAACATTACGCTGCTGGAATTGTGACTTGACTGATTACTTGTGGAGAGTTGGGATTTTCCAGCTTGGATAGGAGTGGTAACTCAGCCTTGCGAGGCGAGCTGGGAAGCTAGATGTACCATCTGGATAGTGTGTGGCCCCTTTGCGGCTCGGGGGGCTAAGGGGGAAGCAAAGTACCCCTAGCGTTGGCTGGGAGGTACCGGTGAGGTCTCGACGGTCAGCGAGTGGGAGCGGCATGGAGCTCAAGTGCGGGATAGCGTCTTCGGTTATTCGTCGTTGATCACAGGTATGCAAGTGCGTTTGTTTGTTTAAGAATAAAAAGAAAATTGTTTAAAGTTGTATATGAATCCTTATGATGATGATTGATGTGTTGAATTTTGGATCATCCCGTTTCCTTGTTGTTGGTTTCTGCGCCTAGATTGTTATAACCCCGTAATCCTTCCGATGAGTTATCCTTGGCTCTGGCATTCTCTTACTATTGGCTGCAATTTCTTATTGGTGATCTTTAGGCGTTTATATCTAATTGGGGGCATTTTTAAATATGGTTATGGGGTTTTGTAATAATGTGGGCATTTATATATTACTGTGGGCACTTTGTATTGTTGTAGGAGTTTATAAATTCCTGTGCGCGCTTTTATATTGATGTGGCCGTTTTTAGATGACTGTGGGCGTTTATAAACTTCTGTGGGCATTTTTATATTGATGTGGCCGTTTTTAGATGATTGTGGCGTTTATAAACTTCTGTGGGCATTTTTATATTGATGTGGTCGTTTTTAGATGACTGTGGTGTTTATAAACTTATGTGGGCGTTTTTATATTGATGTGGGCGTTTTTATATCACTATGGGTGTTTTCTATTACTGTGGGCATTTTGTATATCACTGTGGGCATTTTCGTTTTTGTAAATTCAGATCTGAGAATTCGTTCTGGCAATAGATGTATGGGCATTTCATTTTTGTAAATTAGATCTGAGAATTCGTTCTGGCAATAGTTGTATGGGCAATTTCGTTTTGTAAATTTAGATCTAAGAATTCGTTCTGGCAATAGATGTATGGGCATTTCGTTTTTGTAAATTTAGATCTGAGAATTCATTCTAGCAACAGTTGTTGGGCATAATAGCTCTTGATGTTTTTAATTAGTTGTTAACCTCAGGAATGCATTCAATTTTGGCATAATAGTCAATCAACTTTTAATATTAGCAACCTCTTTTATGTTAGTAATGTTTTCTTAAATAGAAATTTACCTTATTTCAGTAAAAACAATCTACTTTTTAGTAATTGTTTCATAGCAGCATCCACCTTATTTAAATGAAAGTAATTTATTTTCCAGTTAATGTTCATGGCAGCAACTGTTTTATTTTGTTAGTATTTGAAAATGGAAATCCACTTTGATTTAACAAGGGCAACTTACCTTTAAGTTAACTTTCCTAACAAGCAAATGTAGATCATTGCATTAATTATTGGTTCTAAATTTCTGACTATTAGATGTATATTAGTGTTGATTTAGATGGCTCCTTATGGCATTATGGATGCATTATCGATGGTTTTAGTTATCGCTACTTGAGCAGTGGTTAGTATGTAGTGAATGATTGACATAGATTTAGTTTTTACGCTTTGAGGATTTATGTAGTAGATGGTGGATCTTGATTATTTAAGAATTGAATGACATGTTGCTTGGTGAATGAGACTTGCGCGCAATGGAAGAATCATGTAATGTAATGCTTCATGTTAAATGCTACGGTAATGATTTCTTTTTATTATTAATTCATTGGCAAGGTTATGGTAATATAAATGTAATGTTGATTTATTTTAGGGTAAAGTTATTGTAACTTCATTGCATTGGTAGCATACAAGGAGTAATGTGATTGGTGATTGATGTTTTAGTTGCAAGGTTATTATAATATAAGATGTGAGGTTGTTAAGATAATGTTATTGTAATTTTATGGTATATGTAACATATAGGATGTATTGAGATTGTTAATTAATTTCAGGGTTAGTACTATAATTGGAATTGTCCAAATTCACAGTTGTATGATATCAGACTCTTCGATTTGATAAAGCTAGTCGCTCTGTATATAAGTCTGTGTGTGTGATTATTTTTGTGTAAAGAATCCAGTGCTGTATCAAGAGTCTCAGGCCCTTTAAAGGCAGGGTTTCCACTCTTGCGACACCCCTCTAAGGTCGTATCAGTAGTCTCAGACTCTTTAAAGGTAGAGTTCCCACCACTACGACCTCCCGACAGAGTTTACTAGTTTCTACCTGAGCAGTCGGTCAGGAGCCTATCTGACATTGTCTCTCTCCGGAGCAGAGAACTAAGATTAAATTCCCTGCTTTCCTGTGCAGAAATAGTAAAATCTACTACTATGGATTCTTCCATCTGTGTTTGTACTATACATAACACAGTATGGTCGTTTAATTCTTGCAGTTACTTCTTGTGTGCCTTATGTCTATGGTCGTTAAATGCTTGCAGTTACTTGTTGTGCACCTTATGTCTATGGTCGTTTAATGCTTGCAGTTACTTGTGTTGGAAATACTAATACAACTGAGAGGGGGGGGGGTGAATCAGTTGTTTATAAGCTTAAACAATTTTATACCTTCTTAACAATTATTAATATTTCTTCATATGTCATCAAGAAACATACAACATATGGACAGTAAGAGTAAA
>ML789052.1:897919-951103 GCA_009831015.1 Picea engelmannii | reverse complement strand
TACGCATGCCACATCAACTATATTGGGCTTCAATAGAATCACTTGCTTTCACAAATTACTATGTAGGCCCCCTATATACTTCAGGAATACATATGTGTTCTCTGGAGAGATACACAACATGATATCCATCTTCTTGAGTTCGGTGGTGTACTCCTGCACACTCTATCCCTACATTTTCCTTAAGTAATGACAACATATCCATTGGTCCTCTACATAGACAATAAGGTAGAGCTAGGACTTAATGAGGATTTTGAAACCCTCCCACTTAATTGTTGGTGGATCACCTTCTATCCTAAGTGTTTTTGTGTGACTTTCCCACTAGGTTAATGCATGGCTCTCTAATTTCATTATGGAAAATGAAATCTTATGCTCTTCTTCTATATAGTGGACATTGAGATAAAACTCCAATTGTTGCAACCAATGATTCAAGTTTATTGCATCAATATCACCTTGTTATGGCTTGATATCCACTTTCACTTCCATTTTAAATAAATATTGTGAAGGAGTAGTGGAACTAGAACTGGGATGATTTTTCTCGAGCTCTTTCCTCTACTTCTTTTCCGAGTCTTCATTTTCTCATGGTTTCCCTTTGATCTGATCTCTGAGTTAGAGCCTCTGGCCTAACCAAATGTTCCAATATTTCTTGCTAGATATTCCATGAGGATTTCCATACTACGAGAGATGTCAATGACTTACTCTTCTAGCCTCACAAATATATTTTTTGTTGGATCTTGATGGGTTTTGTGAATAGACTCATCCGCCATGGCTAGGGTTTTGTGACTTTCTTCTTAAGACAATTCCTCGATCATACAACTTTCCACAAATACTCCAAACAAAACATCTATGATAACAATATGATTTATAAATTGTCATGGATATTCCAATAGAATAGTTCATCACAAGATATCTTATAATATTATGACTACCATGATAATTAGTATATGACTACCTCTACCATGATAAGTACTGGATGATTCACCCCTAGATGTGCCCTCAGTCACATGACTCTACGAAAGTGATATGGTGGACCAAAGTCTATGACAACTATAACAATGTACCTTATGTGTTACCAAGCAAGATGGATGTACAAGGATACAAATGAGGGGGATTTTTAGGGCAAGGAAGGAAAAATACACAATTTGGATTAGCCCTAACATAATGTCCATCTTCGGGTATCCTTCATCCAATGCTTTGAACTCTAAAATATGAAAAATATGAAAATAGTTAACATGTTTATGGAGGATAAACATGGCATATAATTTCCTAATGAAGTACAATGGCATGTCTCTATTTTTGTGAGGGTTTTCATCAAACATCGTGCACCATCAATCCATCTAATTAGCCTTGATGTTTGGTTCTATGAAAAATTCAATGGAAATGTGTAGTCTATTAATCTAAGGTCTTGAAAGAGATGAAACATCATGTCTTTTGTTATTTTAAATTTCTGCACATCTTGATAACTAAGCCCGTCTACATAAAACACCTTTTCACCACCTAACTATAAGAAGTAATATTGTATAATGTTGCTTGGGAATTAGTATCGTGACAACGCAGAAGTCAAGTGTTTGCTCAAGTTAGTGACAAAAATGATCTCCCTCTATGAGCATAAAACAACCAGTCAAAACTACCTCATAAATAACCAGTCAAAACCGCAGCTTTTTTTATATTTGATTACCATTCCGGGACACTGCAAGGACATTGCTTTTACCTAAAGCTGGGTCCCCACAATACATATACAACTCACGATTTCACACATTTGATTTCTTTTAGAATGCGTGCTGATCGTCATGATTGAACTTCAATTTCTTTGCAATTTACTTTGTACTTTTAAAGATTACTTTTCTGATATCTTATAATTCTTTTACTTTTTCTTGTAACTTTCCGGGATCTTTTCAGACGTTTTATTTCCTGTATTGTATTGGTGACCAGAATAAATATATAAAATGTACTATGCTCCCTTCTCGTTAATGAACCAAATGTACTATGAAAAAATTGTTAGATCTTTATATTTAAGTGATTATTTATGTATAATTTCAGTGTTATAGGAATTTTTGAACATGCTAAATCCATTTTAACATTTAGAAATAAATTTTAAATAACAAAAAAATAATGATTTAATACAGATTTATATTGCGCCGTCAAAAAAATCATTTCTTAAAACAATTATACAAAACCATAACTTTAAATTTAACAACACACTAAATATATAAAACATTTGATGTTCTGAATGCTAAAGGTGTGAGTAGTTAGATTTATAATGACTTTAAATTCAACAACACACATAAACATGCAAAATATTTAATATTTTACCATTACGTATTTATTGTTTTTTAAATTAAAAGTCTGATATGTACTATATTGGAGTATAGTATTTAGTAAACATAATAAATATATCAAATTTACTACTCATAAACCATAACATATTAGGATTCATAAACTATAACATATTAGGATTTTTATTAGTATTCATGAAACATAACATATTATGGATTTTTAATATGTTTTGTTTAAGTAACCATAACATATTAGGATTCATAAACTATAACATATTAGGATTTTTATTAGTATTCATGAAACATAACATATTATGGATTTTTAATATGTTTTGTTTAAGTAAGATTTTTGCCGTTGAGAAGAAAACTCCAAACAAACCAATTGACTATTAAACAATATTCCAAATAGATGGTGAAATCTTTGAAAAAGAAAGATTAAGAAAGTGTAATATATTTCCTTACTTTAAAGTGTTAAAAAATTGATATGAAAGGGGAATGCATAAATGGTAAAACAGTACAATGCATTAAAAAATTTGATATGAAAGGGGAATGTATAAATGGTAAAACAGTACAATGCATTGCATATAAATAATGAAAAGTAGGAAAACAATAATTTGATTGTGCTATTTAAATGATCATTTTTATGGAATGTTTTATAAGTATTATCAAGATATTTTTATGGAATGTTTTATAAGTATTATAAAAATATTTTATTATACAACTTGAGTGGGCTTAATGGTTAAGACTGTATGCTTCCTCTTAAGAAATCACAAGTTCAAATTCAGAGGGGGTAGGGTATGTATACCTTAGTAGACTTTACCAGTGAAATAGCTTGGGGGAGATTATTTTACCAAGAAGAATTTGATCCCAATTAAAATGGATCTACATTGATTATGTCAAAAAAAATCAAAGTACATTTTATATTGTTCATTCTATCACACTAACTTTAATTTATGTTTGTCATATATATATATATATATACTCCTTGAAAAAGGTGTAATTTTATTCATCCAAAGAGAACCAAATTACATTTTATAGGTGCCTGAGGCACGCCCCAATCATGGATAAAGAGAGCAGGAAAAAGAAGCCTAAGAGGGCCCACATCTAGCTAATAAGCGACCAAATATAGTTACAACTAAAAAAAGAACTGGGTAACATCCTGCATCTAAAGGAAATAAGCTAGAAACTGCATGCCTAAGAAAGGACCTCAAAGTGCGGAAACACTGCACACCCAAACAATGGACCTCAAAGCTCTAACCCAACCACCGAAAAGAAGTTGAAAACCCAACCACTGTTGCACAATGCACCAGATTCCAAGTCCAGAGACCCAAAACCTAGCCATCAGAGCACCGAGAGAGAGAGAGAGAGAGAGAGAGAGAGACACCAAGACAAAGCCCAATACAGATCATATCGAGAAGAAAACTCTAGATCCGCCCCTCGCGACATAATCCAGATCAACGCAGAAGCCAAACCAATTTGCTTGTACCAAAACTTGAGAGGAAAACGAGCAAATGCATCTACATCAAGGCCAAGGACCACGCAAATAGACCCCCCAAAAAACAGTGAACCAGATCCACCCAAGGCCAGATCTATCGCAGGCAAGATAAGATAGTGGGGACACCGGCGGAAGAGACAACCAAATCCTCCCACGGGGGCAGAGCCACCAGCAAGTCTATATATATATATATATATATATAATGCGATCTAAATAATAATATCTCTTACTCCCTCACACACACATATATATACTTGGAATTAGTTATCAAAATCAAGGCATTTGTGCCTCAATTATTTTTTAATCCCTTTATATTAAAGGACAGTAATAACTCTTTGATAATTGTGTTTTTTTGGGGGAAAATCCACAATTTTTATTTATTCACGAAAGAAGCCACACTCTTAAAGTGCAAATGACACACTACATAAGACAATGTGTAGATGTCATGAAGCTTAGAAAAGTATAGATGCAAAACTACTCTTACAAAGGTATAAAATGAAACTACATTACTAATATATAGATCATTTCTTATCCTTTACAAAATAATTATCAATTCTTCCATTATTTTCCTTTTGTTTTTTAACCTTTTGGCACTCCAGTAAAGAAGGATCTACAAAAACTAATTGTGAGTTAGGAGGCATTATATACGATTTCATATAGAGAACTAATTATTTATCTACACAAAAAGAAAAAGTTCCATGAAGTCACTTTATTCCACCTAAAGAGGTTTCAGAAACATCTAATGCCTTCGAGGAAGAATGATTAGTATCCATGTTATCAAAACTGGCCCTTGAAGGAGGAACAGATTCCCATACCAAGAGTTATGATTGTTAATCCCCATTCTAATCATCTTCATTTTCTAGAAAATTCCATATTTTTCTTTTGGACCATTTTTCCTAGGAGGATGAGCAGGAGCTTGAGGACATGTAGCTTGTAGATGGCATAGACCTTAAGACACACTTGGAAATGAAATGTTGTTTTCTCATAATCTAAGACTTGAGTATGTTGGAAATTTCTCCATTGGAGAAACACTTTGTTTGAAATGCTCTTACTAAGAGCCATCTCAACACAAATATGAGCATATGTACATAATCCAGTCAGATCTCTCTCAAGATATGATTTGATGTAAGTGTCGAAAGAGTTTCCAATATCCTCAACCATTGATAAATGCCACAAGTGTAATGGAAAATTAGGAAGACGAACCCAAACTAGTATTCTAATAATTATCATTGGATTATGATCAAAATCAGGAAACCAATAAGTAACAAATAGTTACATATTTCCCCAAACCAAAAACCCTCCTCAAAAACACTCTCATAACAAACACTATCAAAGAACTGAACATTAAAATATCCTTTAGAACAAAAATAGATCTCACAATTCCTTGTCCAAGATATCAAAATCCAATGATATAGATAAGTAACTTTCATCATTGTTATCTCCACCATAAACAACTCCCAGCTTGTGAAACACTAATTTTACAACGTCCCTAAAAAGACACCCTAGTACCAACCACTCAATGCAATCATACTACCACTACAAATTTCAATACATTTAAAAATTCTAAAAAAAACTAGTTTAATTTTATATAATTTCAAGTGAATGTATCAACTTCGGATATTTTAAAGTGAATGCAAAATAAATTGTGATTGATTGTGTACCAACATATTGAAATTCATGGATTAATTTGACTTTTGTTTTTTTTCATCCAAGTGTTTTTTATTTCAATCATTCTTAAGTTTTCTATTTTGTTAAAAGATCAAAGTGGGAAAAGACATCATATGTCAAGGATATATGTGCTTTATATGTAAGTTTTGGCACACTTTACATGGTATCAACACGGTTTATTAAAGGAGGATTTCTTTTAATAAGACTCGATAAATGATCTACATGAAGCAATGTAGAAAAAAAAACATAGGTGAGTCACAATGAAGGATCTCTTTACATCGTGAGAAGTGATTTTTGGCATCAATAAAAGAACTTTAAATGAAGGAATGGGCAATCAAATCTAAATATTTTAAACATAGAAGTTTTGAACCACCCATTGGACAAACCCTTTCCTCTATCAATTTCCCTTACGCCTAATTCACTAATTTCAATGAAAGAAAAGCTTTTGAAACGCCCACTGATAAATCAAGACCTTTTTCCAATACCATGTCAGAACTACCCCGATATCCTTCAAGGACTCACCCCTAGAGAAAAGGTGTTTGAAAAATGGATACATAAATTGCAAAGATAGTTTTATCTAGAATATGTCGTAGAACCGTTAAAACTATGATGAGATGTTTACATATGTTTTTATATTTTCTTACATGGGCTTTTCAACAGCACAACTACCTAATCCATCATGTTATAATCCATAAATTAACTTTTGTAAAGGGGTTTGATAAAGTGGATATCTTTGTTAAGGATGGAAATGAAGTAATATACCAGCATGAAATCCTAGGAAGGACACAATTAGGGTGAGATTAAAAACAAAATATTAATTAATTGTATATTAAATTGATGTAATAAATTTATGTTGTATACATACATGTGAAACATTTTTATTATTTATTTATAGTTATTTATGTTTTTTTTTTATTCTTTACAAATATATGTTTAAATATGATTTTTTTTAATTTTTTTTTTAATATATTTTTTTAATAGAAGTAGTGAGCAGTTCATCCAAATCTTCTTATTTTTCTATTTCATAAACAAGTCCATGTAAATGGGAATTTTTGGTTTTATATAATTTTGGATAACTTTATTTACATTAAATGGTTTTAAGCAATGTTTCTCAATATCTACAACCTACCAAAAGTATTTGCTTTCTCATCCTTCAAAGTTTAGTAACCTTCTACATTATCGATGGAGTTTCCCTTCCATCCTCATATTTCCATTTTAATATCAACACCCTAGACACACCCTTGCAAACTCTAGTTCTCAGTTAACTCCTCCAGTGGCTCCTACTACACATTGATCTACAATAAATCTATTGCACTATTTTCTCCACAACTCACATATTGCATGTTTCCCTCCTAGCCTTATCAAATGGTTGATCAAAAAATCATAGCTCAACTTCTGATCTAGGTAGATATCGGTGGCCACCCACCTATTCCAACTGGCTTAAAACAGTCTTTTGGAAACTTACTATTTTTAGCAGTTTTTCAATTCCTAAACTTTCGGGGCCATTTTGAGGGCCTAAATGATTTTTTTTCTGGATTGAGAACCTCAATGATAGCCAAATGCTCTAATTTATACCCCAAATTGAATCTCCTTGATGATACATTTCCAACGAGCTATCATGCACCCCAAACGGAGATCGTATGTCAAAGTTACGCCCTTGGAAAATTGATACGTCAAACTACCCAAAACAGGGTCCAAAACACTGTTGGTTTTTCATCTTCCCGAGTTGGGGTTTTGGATTTTATTTATGTGAAAAGGCCTTTAGAGACTCATTGTAATCCATATTCTTGTGAATGTGAGTAGCCATCACATCTCTTCTCAGAGACACAGATATACATGGTTCACCTAGTGTGGGCTACATCCACCAGAGAAATTACCAGGTCCTTCCTTTTTATTATTCAGCAAATGAAGGGATACAAGCTACAACATACCCGATGTAACTTCCTCTTCCTTCTCTCACATTCTCCTCGCTTAGAATACAATATTCATAATAATCCATATCCGCAATAAATTTCCCTAATAAAAGAGGGTTTCCTTATAGGGAAAAAACCCTAACCTAACTTCTATCGTCAGATCTGCAACCTTATAATGAGTGGTCTAGATTCAATCTGAAATTACAATATACATTTACAAGACAATTTTTATTTTGGGGGATTCTCCCTCGAACCCCCATCGGGGAACGTTGTTCCCCGAACCTCCGTCGGGGGCCTACTTGCCCTCGGACCCCCTAGCCAGGGGGATAGCCCACCCAGACCCCATAGGGTGGGAAATCCACCTATGCACTCCCCCACGTGGAGGGGTTTAAATTCTTCTAGGGTGTAAAGTCTTCATGGGGTATAAACACAACTGAAAAAACAAATACCTATGAATCAGGAAGATAATCAAGCTCCACAACCAACAATCTCCTACTTGGAGACTGATCTCAACAACTCCATCATTGTTGTATGTGTTGCACTATGATCCTTCTTGGACTTGGAAAATTTCTCATCCTCAACTTCAATCTTGAAGACCAATTGAAACTAAGAAGGAACTTAGTTTCTCCCCAGTTACTCCTTTTGTTAACATGTCTGCAAGATTTTGGCTAGTGTGTATCTTTTCCAATTTCAAATGTCCATCTTCCAAAATAGATCGTATCAAATTGTACCTCAGTTTTATATGCTTAGTCTTCGAATGGAAGGATGAGTTATTTGCAAGATGAATGGAACTCTCTTTGTCATAGTACAACATTCTATTCTCTTACTTCTTTGTCAATTCCTCCATAAACCTCTGTAACCAAATCATCTCTTTACTAGCTTCTATAGAAACAACATACTCTGACTCTGTTGTTGAAAGTGAAACAACCTTTTGCAGTTTTGAAATCCAAATTAATGTGGTTCCACCTACAGTAAAAACATACCCTGTGGTGCTCCTCATGTTATCTTTATCACTTGCCATGTATGAATCAACATATCCTTGTAGAACAGTGTTTGAACCTTCAAAACATAATGCATGAGTTGTTGTACCTCTCAAATACCTAAGAATCCACTTTACTGCCTCCCAATTTTCTTTACCTGGATTGTTCATATACCTACTGACAACTCCCATTGCATGTGCAATATCTGGTCTTGTGCAAACCATCACATACATCAAGCTGCCAACTGTTGATGAATAAGGGACCTTGGACATGTATTCTATCTCCTCCTATGTCTTGGGACACATTTCCTTAGTTAATTTGAAATGGCTGGCCAAAGGTGTACTAACTGGTTTTGCATTCTACATTCTAAACCTCTCCAACACCTTCTCTATCATGTACTCACCCTAAGACAATGCCAATTTGCGATTTTTCCTATCTCTTGGTATTCTCATACCAAGGATTTTATTTGAAGAACCCAAATCCTTCATCGCAAATGAATTAGATAATTTCTTCTTGAGCACATTTATATCTTGCATATTATACTCTACAACAAGCATGCCATGTACATACAATAGTAAGGTAATATAGCTTTCATTTTCTAGCTTTTTAAAATAAACACAATGATCATAATGACATCTACTATAACCTTGTTCTGTCATAAACCTATCAAACTTCAAATACCACTGCGTTGGAGATTTCTTTAGGCCATACAAGCTCCTCTTCAACCTGCATACCAAATTCTCCTTCCCTTTGACCTCATACCCTTGTGGTTATTTCATATAAATCTCTTCCTCCAAATCCCCATGGAGAAAAGTTGTTTTTACATCTAACTGTTCAAGATGCAAATATTCTGCTGCCACAAGACTTAAAATAGTCATAATTGAAGTCATTTTAACAACAGGAGAAAACATTTCATCAAAATATATACCTTTATTTTGTGCAAACCCCTTTACAACAAGTCTAGCCTTGTACCTCTTTTTGCCTCCATATTCTTCCTTCAACCTGTAAACCCATTTATTCTGCAATTCTCCTTTTCCTATAGGAAACTAAACCAAATCCCAAGTCTGGTTATTTACTAGGGAATCCATTTCCTCTTTCATTCCTTGTTCCCACTTCTTTTTAGTATCTACTTGCATTGCCTCTTCATAACATTCTGGTTCACCAGAATCAGTCAAAAATAAATAATACAATGAAGGAGAGTATCATTCATGGGGTCTACTTAACCTGGTAGATCTTGTAACAACACTTGCAGGATTTTGAGGTACCTGTTTCTCCTATTGTTGTACATTTTTATTTTCTGGTACCTTTGGAATTTCTTTTTCAGTGATCTCATCAAGCACTGTGTATTCTGGTTTTTCTTTTTCCTGTTTCTTTCCCTGCAACTGATCTTTGTACATGAGCTTCTCATTGAATATGAAATATCTACTCCTAATGATTTTGTGATTTTTATAATCCCATAAGCGATAACCAAAATCATTAACACCATATCCAATAAAGGTACACTTCTTGGATTTTACCTCAAGCTTTGTTCTATTTTCTTTATCAATATGGACAAATGCTTCACAACCGAAAGTCTTCAAAAAATAATAGTTTACCTTTTTACCTGTCAATGCCTCCTCTGGAATTATACCATCCAAATAGCTTGAAGGTCTTATGTTTATTAAGTAAACAACGGTATCTACAACATATGCCCAGAACTGTAAGGGAAAACCAACATGTAATCTCATACTCCTTGCACACTCCATGATTATCCTGCTCATCCTTTCTGACACACCATTTTCTTGTGGTGTTCTTGGAACTGTCTTCTCTCTACGAATCCCATGATATGAACAGTAATCATCAAACTCCTTGCTGTAATATTCACCTCCATTGTCTGATCTGAGACACTTCAGCATTTTTCATGTCTCTTTCTCAACCAAATCTTTCCATTTATTAAAAGTATAAAAAAAATCAGATTTTTTTCAAATGCAATAAACCCAAGTTTTTCTAGTTGTGTCATCAATAAAAGTAACATAATAATGAGATCCACCAAGATATGATACATGAGCTAGTCCCCATACATATTTATGCACAAGATCTAACCTTTCACTCTTCTTTTCTTTTCCGACTCTAAGAAATATGACTCTCTTCTGTTTTCCATAAACACAATGCTCACAGAAATCCAAATCAATTTTTTTAAGATTTGGCAACAAATTTCTTTTGTGAAGTATTTTCATCCCCTTCTCACTCATGTGTCCAAGCCTATGATGATACAGTGTTGTATGCACTCTTGTAGAAGCTAAAGATATAGAAGAGTTAGTATTACCAGTACATAAATACAATGTACCTACCTTCTCTCCTTTTTCCATCACCAGTGATCCTTTGGTGACCTTCCACACCTTATATGTAAATATGGATATACAACCTTAACTTTCCAATTTCCCTGTTGAAATTAGATATTTCCTTAGATCTAGAACATGTCTTACATATTTCAACAACCATTGGTTTCCATTCCTTTGCTTTATTTTTACCTTTCCCATTCCAACAATTTTGCATGGTGCATCATCACCCAAATGAACCTGTCCAAAATCACCTTGAACGGAATCTAGAAAATGTTTCCTATGGGGTGTGGCATGAAATGAAGTCCCTGAATCTACTACCCAAGACTCAGAAATATTATCTACAAAAAGAATCAAAGCATCTTGTAACACATCGCCTGTTACATTTGCTTCCTAATATTTCTCCTGTTTTCCATATCTTTGTTTCTTTGGAGCTTTGTAGTCTTTCTTCAGATGTCCTTTCTTGCCACATTTCCAACACTCTATCTTTCCAAGTTTGGATCCGGATCTTCCCTTCCTATAATTCCTGTGGTTCCCTGAACCCTTTCCTCTATCCTTTTGTATTCCCATGTTATCTATGTTTAACGCATTCCCTGATGTCTCACTTGTGCTTTTCCGTTGCATTTCCTCGCTAAGGATAACACCAACAACATCATCAAATTTTAGAGTGTTTGAACCAGAGACAGAGTTACTTACAACCATGACTAAGTTGTTCCATCTTTCTGGCAGTGAGTACAAGATTAGAAGAGATCTGACCTCATCATCAAATTCCACTTTTACATAACCTAGTTGATTAGTAACTGTATTAAATTCATTTAAATGATCTGCAACAGACCCACCTTCTGACATCTTCATATTAAATAATCTCTTCATCAGAAATGCCTTATTGGACGCTGAGGGTTTTTCATACAGTTTATCCAATGCTTCCATCAGCTCCTTCGTTGTCTTTTCTTTCTAAATATTGAAAGCTATTGATGCTTCCAAGCTCAACCGTATCATTCCTAATGCCTTTATGTCAAGAACCTCCCATTCTTCATCCTTCATGGCCATCGACTTCTTTGTTATTCCACTCAATGGTAGGAATAGATCATTCTGATATAAATAATATTCCATCTACATCTTCCATAATTGGTAGTTTTGGATGTTAAATGTCTCAACCCTAAACTTTCCATCTTCTGCCATTGCTCCCACTCAAACCAGGAACCCTCTGTTCCTGTGAGTTACCTTTCATTCTAATATCAGTTGTTAGAAAAGCAGGGTCGTCGAGCAATAAAATAAAATAAAAAATGAGGAAATAAAGCACAAAAGATACACAATACAATAGAGACACAGATATGCGTGGTTCACCCATTGTGGGCTATGTCCACCGAAGAAATTGCTAGGTCCTTCCTTTTTATTATTCAGCAAATGAGGGGATACAACCTACAACACACCCATTGTAACTTCCTCTTATTTCTCTCACAGTCTCCTCACTTAGAATACAATATTCATAATAATCCATAGTTGCAATACATTTCCCTCATAAAAGAGGGTTGTCTTCTAGGGAAACAAATCCTAACATAACTTCTACTGCCAGATCTGCTACCTTATAATGAACAGTCTAGATTTACTATGAAATTACAATATACATTTATAAGGCAATTTTTCCTTCAGGGTCCTGGTTTCCCCTAGACCCCCCAGTCGAGGGTATAGGCCCCCCGGACCCCACAGGGGGGGAAATCCACTCTGAACTCACCCGCGTGGAGGGGTGTACATTCTTCCACGGTGTAAAGTCTTCATGGGGTATAAACATGACTGAAAACAAAGACCTATGAATTAGGAAGATAATTAGGCTCCACAACCAACACCTCAAGAACTCAACACAATGGATACCATTGTTTCCTAAGGAGGGAGGATTGATCTAGGTCTATATTGATGGCCACCCACCTATTCCAACTAGCTCAAAATATTGTTCTAGCAACTTACTATTTTTAGCAGTTTTTCGGTTCCTAAACTTCCAGGGCCATTTTGAGGGCATAAGTGACTTTGGTTTTCAGGATCGATCACCAAAATGATGACCAAAGTCTTTGATTGATCCCCCAAAATTAATCTCCTCGATGATACCTTTCCAACGAGCTATCACGCGCCCCAAACGAAAATCATATGCCAAATTCATGCCCCCGGGAAGTTGATACACCAAACTATCCAAAATGGGGTCCACAAAATTGTTGGCTTTTCATATTCCGGGGTTAGGGTTTTGGATTTTATTTATGTTGAAAATTCCTTTAGAGCCTCGTTGTAATCCATCTTCTTTCGAATATGCATATTTTTCACATCTCTTCTCAGATATAAGTTTCCACCATTCTAGCGAGTCTTTCACTTTGTATTTCTATAGTTTTGTACATTTTGCTCATTAATAGAAATTGTGTATTACAGTATCTTTGTGTTTATTTTCATATCTTTGATATATCTCTGTTATATTATGGATATCTGAGATATCTTTGTACATTTCCTTATTATATATTCGCTCTCATTTCGTGCCAAAAATAATTTGGATCAACTTCTACAATAGTTGGCCAATCAAAAAAAGTGGGTCTTAGACCCTCAATAGAATTGAGATCACCAAATGGATAATTTGATTATATGGACATGGCCATACACTATAGTCATTCTCTTCCTCATATTCACATTGTTTGCAATTAGATGGTATATTTTACTTGGCCAAGTTTGTAGGATCCCTCAATGGAGAGAAGGTGGATGACTAGATCTCACTTAAGAAGCTTATTTCTAGGCTTGTAAATATTGGACAACTTCCCATAAGGTCTAACAAGTTGTTGTGATCATCAAAGACTTGGTTTCTAATGGTGGAAGAATCTTGAGTAGATATCAAAGGTCCCCCTCTACATTCAAGGTCATGAGCTTGATGTTGAATTGAATTAGAATGTTGTTAACCCTTGGATAACTTTTATTCAAGACTTGTAAGCTTGCTTATATTCTACACAATACCTATAAGAATGATTGGCCCATTGAATTCAACTATGTAATATTTTGGACAAATGGTGTAGAAATTTATTGAGATATTTAGTGAACTCCAAGGGAGTGGATTGAGCTGTGAGTGGAATGTGAGAGACCACCCTCTTTTCTAGATTGATAGCCTCAGCTTGGGGGTGATTGGATATTGAGATTTGGAACAATTAGTTTATGGTTGGGTAGAACATCTGTCCCAAGAAGTTGGTTGCATGATTCATGTTTAAGATAAGTGTTTTATCGTGTACTGAGTTATTTACATGTGTTATTGATGTGCATGAACTCTGTGTGAATGATAATGACTTATATGTTGTTGTAATGAACGGTTTAGTTGTATCTCATGTTGATTATTAGCATGCTTGAGATGCATATGTTTTATGGTTATTTTTGTAGCTAAATATGTTATAAATTGTAGTTGTAAGCTATGGGAAAACAGATAACAACAAAACAACAGATTTAATTAGCAGAAGTTTCATGTTATATGTATTCTACATGTATTGTTTCCTAGATGGAGGCTAGGTACATTACTAAAATGGTATCAAAGTTGATAAACAATTTTTTTTATGTGAAGCAACCCTACTTCAGTGGTTGGGTACGTTACAGTTTCCATGTAACACCTTTTTTCCCCTAGTTTGTAAATATAACTACACGAGCCAAGGAACTATGGCAAACTTAAAAGTGTGAATGTTTGATTTGATGGACCTTGTGTAGAAGCTCGATGAATGTAAATTATGTTATTTTAATAGAAAATGGTTATGTGTTTCATGACTACTGAAAGAGGGGATGTGTTAAGAGAGACCACGAAATGTTGTGAAAGGTGGTGAAGGGGACCGGGAATGGTTGCATTAACCTCCACCGAAATAGTACCATGTTGGAATTAATTTGCTCATATCAGAACAACCCCTCTGACCCAGAAATGAATTACAGTTGGGCTGGTAGGTGGGAAGGCCTCCTCAAGACTTAATGAGGGGATGGGGCAGACTGCCTATCTTTAAGGCTTCCAAACCTAACCACGGACCGGAAATTCGAGCCACATGCAATCTTGCGAGAAAAGGCAAGAAAGGAAGAGTGGTGGGCAGTGGGAGACCTGCGAAGAAAAATGCAGAGACGAGAGATGAAGCTCTCGGGTTCGAGGAAGGACTAAAAGATGAACAATGAGTTCTAATCACAAAAAATAGAGATTGAACCAGGAGAAGGAGAGTAACCTTCATCCTTATCTATTTATGTATTGGGAGAAGGAGACTAACCTTTGTCCCTAACTTTCGTTAAGCTGGAAGTAAAAGATTGAATCTCAAGGCATCGTGGATTAAGCTCGGGGGTGGCTAGTGATAAATCCATTGGGAGTGACTGAGCCTAAGTTTGGGTGAAAACGAGCACCTCTTTCAGCAGTTGCATCACACAATATGGTTCTAATAAGTGTTTTCTTGCCTTATGCTTTGAATTGTAAATAATGTATGTATGCGAGTATTTATATGTCTATAAAGGGTTATTTCTCTATATTAAATGATTAAGCTATGAATATACACTCATTCCCTTAGGAACCTATATATCTTCTTGATTTCCCATACATCCATGTTTAGTCACTCAAAGGCACTCTCCCAGAGAGCTACATCATCATTCTAGAGTCGGAGCAAGCCTCTTGGCATAGCTACCGTCTTAGTAAACTCACAAGTTACCTTGCCTTGACTTAGAGATTAAAGCCTTGCAAGTTGGGAAGGTGTTTCCTTCAGAAAAGTAGTATATGAGACTTTGAACTTATGCATATGTCCTTAACTGAAGACCCGAATAAAAGCGGGGATCATAGCCCAAGAATTATCAGAGGATCCAGGTGACCTGGGTCTAGGAACCTTGGAGCTTAAAGCTTCGAGATGTCTAATTGTTATGATTGTCAATCTATGAATGGAGATCGAGGGTGGGGAGTCATTGTGGAGCATGAAGGTGGAAGTAGCGGATGCGCTAGCTCGCGGCCTGCAATTCACCATTGTCATTGATCTCATTAGTTGGGAGATCAATGACTCTGATTCAACCAAGTTTGGCGAGTACTTCCAAATTGCAGAGGTTGAGCTCTCTAATGAAGAGTATGCATGTTGGGTCCCCATAATTTTTGTGAGTCATCGATCGGCATTAAGAAGCGACCAAGCATCGAAGAACCAAGCGCAAGGAGTGTGTGGGAAATCGAAATCCTTTAAGGATCAAGCTCATAAGGGATAGCATTTTTCATAAGTATTGACGAGATCCAAGAGTTAGACTCATAGGGGGAACAAAGGTTGAGACCTTTGAAGATAGAGAAATCTTCTAAGTTAGAAGAGATCATAAGCTCAAGAGGAGGAGCGATAGTGGTCGTTAGATCCCAGTGCAAAGGATCGACAACTATCTGATCAGGGCAAGGTGCAGGAGCCTTAGCGCTTCGCACATGCAAGAGAGATAACTAACCAATTTTTGAGATCTGAGATTCCCGAAGTCTGGCAAGCCAGAAACCCAGAGTGAATCCCAGTCATATGATCAGCCGAAGTGAATTTGAGTCATTAGATCGCCTGAAGTAAATCTCAGGCATTAGATCATCCGAAGTAGATCTGAACTGTCAGATCCTGAGGATAGGTGGCATGAATCTATGGATTCTGGGTAAATACCTGAAGTAAAAATCGATCGTGGCATCGTCTGAAGTAGATTTGAACCATCAGATCTAGAGGACAGGTGGCGTGAATCTGTGGATTTCGGGTGAAGACCCGAAGTAAACGTCGACCGTTGGATCATCCGAAGTAAAACTTAAGCATCGAATTTCCAAAGTGGATCTAAGCCATCAAATCAACAACTTCAAGAAATCCATTCGAGAGTTTCTCAGTTGAGATTTGAGATTCGTGAAGTATGAAGTTCCAAAAATCTGAAGGGAATCTCAATCGTCCGATCATCCGAAGTAGATCTGTGGCGTCAGATCACCCGAAGTAAATTTCAAGCATTGGATCGCCAAGGTGAATCTGAGTCGTCAGATACCGTCTATTCAGGAGAAGGCAAGGTTTGAGAGTTGAGATTTCCGAAGTCTGAACTTTTTGAAATCCAAATTAAATATCAACCGTTCGATCAGTCGAAGTGAAGTTGATTCGTCAGATCGTCCGAAATGAATATCAAGCGTCAGATCACCCGAAGTGGACCTGAGCTGTCGATTCAAAGGATACGTGGTGTAAATTAGAGGACTCCATATAACTACCCAAAGTAATTCATAGCCGTCAGATCTAAGGGAGACGTGGAGCAAATTTGTGGACTCTGAGTAAAGACCCAAAGTAATCCTCGATCGTCAGATCAAGAGGACATGCGTCAATGGATTATAGCCTTCAGATAAAATCCATTGGGAAAAAGGGAGAATTTTGAGATTTGAGATCTCAGAAGTCTGAAACCTAAAGGAGATCTCGAACGTTGATCAAGAAGAGGGCCACATGATCGTTGATCCAGCTGAAAGGTCAACCACCCTAAGTAAAGACAGGGTCATTGATTAGGAGGACAGGTGTCCGCAGATCGTCAACTCAGAATATTTAAGTATAGAAGAGAGCGGGGTTTGAGAGTTGAAACTCCCAAAACCCGAAACCACGAAGGAGATCTCGTACGTTGATTTCGCAAGGGTTCAGATCTGATCCGTAGGTCTGAGAGGGGTAGATCTGAACCGCCAGTTTTAGAAGTACCATCAAGATCAGGAGATCGATGGTCCTATAGCATTGAGGGGATAAGAGTTTCGCGGATGTTGAAAAGTTGAGGGCGGGCTGCAATTCAAACTGTGGTTTTGAAAAGAGGACACATGGAGGCTCGAGGAGAATTGTAGGTCAAAAAGAAGTTTGATTCAAACCTCCTTTGACCGCATCCATAATCGCATGGTCCCGTAAGGTCATTACCCAAGGTCACATCAAGAGGGGGGGACTTATCTAGAAAAGGAGATAACGCTCAGTACTCAGATATTTCGCAGGGGAACGAAAGGGAAGGTTACGGGTGCCATTAACCCTGCACCGAGGAGCCGAAAGGTCCTGTGTTTAATTACAGAATAAGACCATCAAGGTCTCAGAGATTCGTTTATCTTTAGAATCAAATATCCTTGACTGGAAGACCGGGCTGGTTCCTCGACAGTCCAAATTATAACTCATAGAGAGATAGGATTTGTTACTGTAAAGAGGACAATTTTTTATTTTATTTTAGCCATCGTACGTGTGTTGCATATTGTTATCAGAGCATGGATACAACGCTTGGCTTTCTTGGGCTTACAGACGAGTCACTTAAAAAACTATATATGGAGTACTTTTAAAAGAGTGACACCCTACCTTACCTCTTTCTTAAAAGTCTGGTTAAAAATGCTATTAAAGAAAATAATGAATCTTTCTACTGTGTGTATGCATTCAAGAAATTGAACTGTGTATTTTTCATGAATGAATAAACTGTTAGCTAACAATAAGTGTTTTTGTAAACACTCGAGTAGTCAGTAAATCGTGGGAAAACTCCAAGACTAAAGGATGGTGACGTGTCATGAAGTGGGGGATGGATCCCACAATAGAGACGAAGAATCTGATGAAAGGAGGGCGATGGAAACCCCTATGGACCTAGTTGAAACTATGAGGAGCCTTGGGGCCGAATTACAGAGTTGCAAGGATGACAATGAGATATTGATAAAGGAGCAAGAAAAATAAACATAAATTAACGCAATCTTTCTACAGAACTTATCCGACATACAGAGGCAACTACAACATGAACCCGCAACTAGTCATGTGGACCGAAGACATAAGAAGAGAAGTCAAAGTGCACCGGATATCCGAAAACATGACTCCATAAGTGACCATACTGGAATAAGTACCATGAAGAAGGCCCAGCCTGGAGGCAGGGGAAACCCATCGATATATTCCTCGGGAAAGGAAGATGGAAACTCTGAAGGATCTTCTAGTAGCGGAACCATCTCACATTCTCAGAGAAAAGGAATAAAGGGGAAGTGTTCCAAACATCATGATCCTGAGGAATTCAAGAAATCCAAACCACCCTCTTTCGATGGATAAATTAAGAAAGGAGAAGAGGCAGAAGCTTGGCTTCTTGGTTTAAAGAAGTACTTCAGAGTCCATGATTACTCTAAAAACTTGAAGGATCGAATATCCATCTTCAACCTGAATGGAAAGGCTTCCATATGGTGGGAATACCTTAGAAATGTGAAAGGATTCCATGAGAAGGACTTGTCATGGAAACAGTTCAAGAAACACTTCATGAAGCAGTAACTGTCAGAGAAATACATGGATGGGAAGACTAAGGAATTCTATGAGCTCTGGCTGGGGAAGCTCACCATAGATGAATTTGTCAACAAATTCCTTGAACTACTGAGGTATGTACCCTACATAAAAGATGAAAAGGTAAAAATTCAGCAGTTCATTAGTGGGTTACCTCAAACCTGTCGAGACAGAATTGAGTTCGACAAACCAAAGACCTTAGAAGAAACTATCCGGAAGGCAAGGTATTGTTATATGAAAAGTTTGGGAATAAGACAAGACCTCACGAGGACTGGAAGAAGGGGATTAGTTTGGGATTCCATAAGAAGGGGTTTAAATCCTCAAGATTCAAGAACTATAGAAAATATTCTATAAGGAGCCTTCCTACTAGAAGTGTATATCAGCAAAATTTCCCCTCTCAAAGTGGAAATAAAACTTTTAAGACAACCCCAAGAAAGACTGATAACCTAAAGAAGGAACCCTTAAAATGTTGGGGTTGTGGAGAGGATCATAAATTGAGAGACTACCCACACAGACAATAGAACAATAAGAAAGTCTACAAAATCCAAAAAGTGACCACCATCAATGATGTGGCTAGGAGCATGCCATGAATCTATGCAGCCTTGGAAAATAATCAAGCCAACCACCAAGCTTCAGTAGTGGAGTTGGAAGGTATGATCGTCGACCATCTAGTTTCTATTTTAATTGACCCATGTTCTAATTTGAGTTATGTGGCCCCTCAGATTGTTGATAAGTGTAAATTGCAACCAATTAGACATGTTAAACTGTGGTTGGTGCAATTAGCCACTAGGACCAAAATAAAAGTGGAAGAGGTCATACCATCCTGTCAATTCATCATGGGTGGATTTCCCACCCAAGCGACCCTTAACATACTTCCCCTGGGATCTTATGACTTGTTGATTGGTATGGATTGGTTGGCTACTTACAAAACTAAATTGGACTGTTATCATAAAACTTTATAATGTCTAAATGAATAAGGGATAAAAATGACCCTCCAAGGGATTCAAAAGCATGTTTCAGTGAGGCAAATATCATCCCTTCAAATGAAAAAGTATTGGTGAAAGGGGTGTTCTATATATGCCATACAAGTATTGGAATTTGTTAAGGATGACAAACCAAACCTAGAGGACCACCCCATATTAAGAGAATACAAGTATGTGTTCCCAAAAGAAGTACCAGGTCTACCTTCGAGAAGGGATATTGACTTCTCAATAGAACTTACACCGGGAGTGGTACCAACATCTAGAACACCATATAGGATGAGCACGCTAGAGCTGGTTGAGCTCAAGCCACAAATAAAGGAGATGATGGACAAAGGCTACATCCAACCTAGTGTATCTCTGTGGGGAGCACCCGTTTTGTTTTTGAAAAAGAAAGATGGCACACTCCGACTGTGCATAGATTACAGACAACTCAATCAGACGACCATAAAGAAAAAGTACCCCTTACCAAGAATCGATGACTTGTTTGACCAATTGGGATGTGCTTCCATCTTCTCAAAGATCGACTTAAGGTCTGTATACCACCAAGTCCGGATTAAGGATGAAGACATCCACAAAACAACCTTCAGAATGAGGTATGGTCACTATGAATTCGTAGTGGTTTCATTTGGGTTAACCAATGGCCCTGCCACTTTTATGTGCTTGATGAATAATGTACTCAACAAATTTTTGGAAAAATTTGTATTGGTTTTCATTGATCATATCCTAATATACTCCAAGAATAGGGAGGATCATGAAGAACATCTTAGACTGTACTTCAAGTACTAAGAGAGCATTATCTCTACGTTAAGTTTAACAAGTGTGAATTCTTTCAGAAGCAAGTCCATTACTTAGGCCATGTCATTTCTAAGGAAGGGGTGGCAGTGGACCCCGATAAGATCAGATCTATTATGGAATGGACTACCCCAAAGGATGTATTAGATATCATATCCTTCATGGGCCTAGAAGGATACTATAGAATATTCATAAAAGGATTTTCCAAGATTGGTTGTCCAATCACTGCTCTTCAGAAAAAGGGGATCAAATTCATTTAGACATCAAAATGTGAAGAAAGATTTCAGGAACTGAAATACCTCCTAACCCATGCACCCGTAATAAATATTGCAGACCCAAATAATTATTTCCTCGTGTGTGCAGATGCCTGCAAGGAAGGACTCTGAGGATTCCTTATGCAAGAGGGACGTGTAATTTCCTACGCGTCCTGGAAATTAAATGAGCATGAGATCAATTATGTGACCCATGACCTAGAGTTGGCTCCCCTAGTACATGCTTTAAAAATGTGGAGGCACTACCTCCTAGGAAGGAGACTTGTGCTTATGATAGACCATTGTGGGTTGAGGCACCTGTTTGATCAACCGAAGATAAACACCAAGCAAGCTAGGTGGATGGCTCTCCTAAGTGAATTCGATTTCGAAATCAAACACATAAAAGGAAAGAAAAATAATGTGGATGATTCCCTTAGCAAAAGTATAAAAACGATTCATCCAACAGAAGTAAGCACCCGTGAAATGGATGTCAGGGAAAGAGTCAGAAATGCAGAAGAGACAAATGCATTATTCAATACCATGACCTCATACCTAATACAAGAGCCTACAGGGATGAAGTATGAAGGCTATGAGATGCTCGAGGAAGGGATGCTTACTTACATAAACAAATTGTATATTCAAAACTGTGACGACTTGAAGATTTTCATAATGGATGAACCACATAAGAGACCATATAATGGTCACCTGGGATATTAGAAGATGATCACGGCCACTAGGAAACAATTCTATTGGCCTGGGTTGAAGAAATACATAACTAACTATCTAGCTAAGTGCCTAGAATGCCAGCAAGTTAAGGAAGAACACTGGCATCCAGCAGGATTTTTACAACCCCTACCAATCCCATAATGGAAATGGGAAACCATCTCCATGGATTTCATCACTGGATTACCAAAGTTGACCAAGAAAAATGATGCCATCATGGTCGTGGTGGAAAAACTGAGTAAGTCTACTCATTTCGTTCTCTTCAAGTCAAATTGCAAGGCCATAGATATTTCAAATATCTTCATGAAGGAGATATTTAGACTGCATGGCATGCCCAAGGAAACTGTATCTAACTGAGATACCAAATTCACTTCAAGATTTTGGAAATCCCTAATGGTTGGTTTTGAGATAAAATTGTTGTTCAACATAGCTTATCACCCTCAAACTAATGGACAGATAGAAAGAGTGAACCAAATAGTAAAATACATGCTAAGGATGCATGTAATGCAACATCCTAAGAAGTGGTAAGACTAACTACCATTGGTAGAGTTTTCCTACAACAACAGTTATCAGGAATCCTTGAACATGAGCCCTTTTGAAGTCCTCTATGGTAGACAGTGCAAGATTCCAATCAACTAGAGTAACCCAATGGACACAATTACAATCGGACCCAACATGTTGAAAGAAATGGAACAACAAGTGGTTTAGATAAGAAAAAATATGAAGATTGCTCAGGATAGACATAAAAGTTACGTTGACAAAAAGAGAACTCCCAGAGAGTTCAAGACTAGAGACCATGTCTATCTTAGAGTTAGACCCAGTAAGAGTTCCTTGATAATGGGAGCCTGTGCCAAGTTGGCACCTCGGTATCGTGGACCCTTTGAAGTCTTAGATAGAGTGGGATCTCCAGCCTATAGGCTAGCACTTCCTCCCACTGTAAAAGAACATAATGTCTTTCATGTTTCATTATTGAACAAATATGTACATGATGTTAATCATATAATTGAATGGTCTATGATCCAGGTGGAGCTGGAGGGAGAATTCCTGCTAGAACCCCAATGCATATTAGACAGGAAGGAAACCTCACTCAGGAACCGAACCATTGCATAGGTCAAGGTGCAGTGGAAACAATTTGGCCCAGATGAGGCTACGTGGGAAATGGAGGATGCCATGAGATAGGCATATCCGATTTTGTTTACTCCTATACATACATATGATGATGACAGATAGAACATCGAGGATGATTTTCCTTTAAGGGGGCGAGAATTGTAACACCCTGTTTCTCCTAGTTTGTAAATATAACTATACGGCACAAGGAACTATGGGAAAATTAAAAGTGTGAATGTTTGATTTGATGGACCTTGTGTAGAAGGTCGATGAATGTAAATTATGTTATTTTAATAGAAAATGGTTACATGTTGCATGACTGCTGAAAGAGGGGATGTGCTAAGAGAGACCACAAAACGTTGTGAAAGGTGGTGGAGGGGACCAGGAATGGTTGCTTTAACCTCCACCGAACCAGTACCATGCTAGAATTAATTTGCTCAGATCAGAACAACCCCCCTAATCCAGGAATGAATTGCAGTCGGGCTAGTAGGTGGGAAGGCCTCCTCAAGAGTTAATGACGGGATGGGGCAGACCACCTGTCTGTAAGGCTTCCATACCTGATCATGGATTGGAAATTTGAGACACACAATCTTGCAGGAAAAGGAAAGAAAGGAAGTGTGGTGGGCAGGGGGAGACCTGCAAAGAAAAATGCAGAGACGAGAGAGGATGATATCGGGTTTGAGGAAGGACTGAAAGAGGAAAAGTGAGTTCTAATCACAGAAAATAAATATTGAACCAGGATAAGGAGAGTAACCTTCGTCCTTATCTATTTTTGTATTGGGAGAAGGAGAGTAACCTTTGTCCCTAACTTTTGTTGAGATGGGATTAAGAGATTGAATCTCAAAGCATCCTGGCTTAAGCTCCGGGGTGGCCAATGATAAATCTATTGGGAGTGAATGAGCCTAAGGTTGGGTGGAAACGAGCACCCCTTTCAACAATTGCATCACACTATATGGTTCTGATAAGTGTTTTCTTGCCTTATGCTTTGAATTGTAAATAATGGATGTATGCGAGTATTTATATGTCTATAAAGGGTTCTTTCTCTATATTAAATGATTAAGTTATGAATATGCACTCATTCCCTTGGGAACCTATATATCTTCTTGATTTCCCATATGTCCCTATTTAGTCACTCGAAGACACTCTCCCAGGGACCTACATCACCGTTCCAGAGTCAGTGCAAGCCTCTTGGCATAGCTACCGTCTTGGTAAACTCATAAGTTACCTTGCCTTGAATTAGATCTTAAAGCCCTACAAGTTGGGAAGGTGTTTCCTTCAAACCACTGGTGTAGGAGAGTTTGAACTTACACCTATGTCCTTAACTGAAGACCCGAATAAGAGCGGAGATCATAGCCCAAGAATCATCAGAGGATCCAGGTGACCTGGGTCTAGGAACCTTGGAGCTTGAAGCTCTGAGATATCTAATTGTTACGACCGTGGATCTATGAATGAAGATCGAGGGTGGGGAGTCATTTTGGAGCATGAAGGTGGAAGTAGCGGACACGCTAGTTCGCGGCCTGCAATTCACCATTGTCATTGATCTCATCGGCTGGGAGATCAACGACTCCAATTTGACCAAGTTTGGTGTGTACTTCCAAATTGCGAAGGTTGAGCTCTCTGAAAAAGAGTATGCACGTTGGGTCCCCATAATTGTTGTGAGCCATCGGTCGACGTTAAGAAGCGACCAAGCATCGAAGAACTAGAACAGAGGAACGCCAGGAGGGTGAGAAGAATTTATTTTTAGGAAATCCTTCGAACTGAGTTATCAAAATCCCTGAATGCAAGGAGTGCATGGAAAATCAAAATCCTTTAAGCATCAAGCTTAGAAGGGATATCACTTTTCATAAGTATTGATGAGATCCAAGAGTCGAACTGGTAGGGGGAACAAAGGTTGAGACCTTTGAAGACTGAGAAATCTTCTAAGTTAGAAGATATTAGAAGCTCAGGTGGAGGAGTGATAGTGGTTGTTAGATCCCATTGCAAAGGATCGACAGCCGTCTGATCAGGGCAAGGTGCACGAGCCTTATCACTTCACACATGCAAGAGAGAGAACTTACCAAAGTTTGAGATTTGAGTTTCCTGAAGTCCAGAGAGCCGAAAACCCAGAGTGAATCCCAGTCGTTTGATCAACCGAAGTGAATCTGACTCATTAGATCACCCAAAGTAAATCTCAGGTGTCAGATCGCCCAAAGTAGATCTGAACCGTCAGATCCCGAGGACAGGTTGCATGAATCTGTGGATTCTGGGTAAAGACCCGAAGTAAACATTGACCGTGGGATCATATGAAGTAGATCTAAACCATTAGATCTAGAGGATAGGTGGCGTGAATTTGTGGATTTCAGGTGAAGACCTGAAGTAAACGTCAACCGTTGGATAATATGAAGTAAACCTCAAGCATTGGATTGCCAAAGTGGATCTAAGTCGTCAGATCAACAACTTTGGGAAATCCATTCGATAGTTTCTCAGTTGATATTTGAGATTCACAAAGTCTGAAGTTCCAAAAATCCGAAGGGAATCTCAATCATCTGACCAGCCGAGGTAGATCTGAGCCATCAGATCACCCGAAATAAATTTCAAGCATTATATCCCCAAGGTGAATCTGAGCTGTCAGATACCTTTTATTTAGGAGAAGACAAGATTTGAGAGTTAAGATTTCTGAAGTTTGAACTTCTGGAAATCCGAAGTAAATCTCAACCATCTGATCTGTCGAAGTGAAGTTGAGTCGTCAAATCGTCCAAAATGAATATCAAGTGTTGAATCACCCGAAGTGGATCTGAGCCATCAGATTCAAGGGATGTGTGGTGTAAATCAGAGGACTCACTATACGAAGTAATTCATAGTTGTCAGATCTAATGGAGATGTGGAACAAATCTGTGGACTCCGAGTAAAGACCCGAAGTAATCCTCGATCGTCAGATCAAGAGGAAGGACATGCATCAGTGGATTATAGACTTCGGATAAAATCCATTGGGAAAAAGGGAGAAGTTTGTGATTTGAGATCACAAAAGTCTGAAACCCAAAGGAGATATCGACCGTTGATCGAGAAGAGGGACACAGGACCATTAATCCAGCTGAGAGGTCAACCACCCGAAGTAAAGACAACGTTGTTGATTAGGAGGACAGGTGTCTGCATATTGTCAACTCGAAATAATGAAGTATGGAAGAGAGTGTGGTTTGAGAGTTGAAACTCCCAAAACCCGAAACCACAAAGGATATATCGTCCGTTGATTTTGCAAGGGTTCAAATCTGATCCATAGGTCTGAGAGGGGCAGATTCGAACCACCAATTTTAGAAGTACTGTCAAGATTGGCAGATCAATGGTCCCGTAGCATTATGGGGATAAGAGTTGCACGGACATTAAAAATTTGAGGGCGGGCCGCAATTCAAACCGTGATTTTGAAAAGAGGACACATGGAGGCTCGAGGAGTATTGTGGGCCGAAAAATAGTTTGATTCAAACTGCCTTTGGCCACATCCACAATTGTGCAGTCCTGTAAGGTCATTACCCAGGGTCACATCAAGAGGGGGCTTATCCAGAAAAGGAGCTAATGCCCAGTACTCAAAGATTTCGTAAGGGAGCGAAAGGGAAGGTCGTGAGTGCCATTAACCCTACACCGAGGATCTAAAAGGTCCTATGTTTAATTACAGAATGAGACCATCAAGGTCTCAGAGAGTCGTTTAGCTTTAGAATCGGAGATCCTTGACCGGAAGACCAGTTTGGTTCCCTGATGATCCAAATGAGAACCCGTAAGAGATAGGATTTGTTACTGTAAGGAGGACGCATTTTTTTATTTTATTTTAGCTGTCGTGGGTGTGTTACATTCCACCTAGAAAGTTTCAATATATATGAAAATTATATGATGGTCCAATCCATATCATACCTCCCCATTAAAGGATAATTTTGGTCCCCAAAATCTTTATTGAATGAGGTGAGGAAAGTTTTTCTCTACCTCCTCCCTAGAGTACCATTTTTCCTTTCCTGGAAGTTGTCCTTTAAGCCCAATCTTGTAAAGGTTATGTTTCCCTTGTCTTGTAGTTTTGGACTTCCTCCACAAAACTATGCCATTTTCCAACTCTTCCTGAGGATATGGTTCCAAGTCCTCTATGGTAGATGGGACTTCCTCCACCTCTTGATCCAACATGGAAGGCTCATATAGTTTCAAACTCTCCACATTCACAACTGAGTAAATGCCCATGTATGGGGGTAGACTGATTTTATAGGAATTATCTACCACCTTCTCCAATACCTCAAAAGGGACATACCCTAGAGCCTTTATCTTCTTACCAAGACCCTATAGTATTTCCTTATTCAATTGTAACCAAAATGTGTCTCCCACTTTCAATGAGTTCTTGATTCTATGTTGATCATGTTTGGTCTTATAATTTTCCTATGAATTCTTCAAAATCTCCTGTACTTGCAAATGGATCTGTCTAATATTTTCGACAAATTTCTCTACTTTCAAGGATTCTCCTCTAATGTATTCCCTCACTCCTCCTTGATGTCCATAAACAACATCCAACGGAGAAGGTGGAAAATATCCAAAGTGATTTTCAAAATGGAACATACCAATAGAGGTATGGATTGCTATGTTATAAGAGTGTTGAATGTAGATCATATTTTCATCTCAGGTCTCTAGATTCTTCTTATTGTAACCCCTCAAAAGATATACCAATGACATGATGACTACTTCTATCTACCCATCTATCTGTGGATGGAATTTTTTAGATATCTTCAACTTCGTGTCCATCTTATCCCAAAGTGTAGTCCAAAAGGAACTGATAAATATATTATCCTTTTCTAATATGATGCTCCTTGGTATCCCAAATTCCACCTAGAACTAATCAAAGAACATGTTTGTTGTTTATTTTCCTCTGATGGTATTTTTACAAGGCATAAGAATGCACATCTTGTTAAACTTATCAACTACCACAAAAACATAGTCATGTCCCTTCATCGTTATTGGTAAACCACCCACAAAATCCATGGAAATGCTTTCCCAAGTTTGAGTGGGTACAATTAATGGATGCTATAGACCTTTCTTCCTATTACTAGGCTTGTTGGTACAACAAAGTATGCATCCTATAATATATTGTGATACAACTTCTTTCATTTTGGGCCGGTACACATACCTTTGTAAGTTAGTAAATGTTTTCTCAACACCAAAATGTCTTGCAACCTTGGAGGTGTGATCCTGTCTAATAAGTTGCAATATTTCACCTTTAGGAACACAAATATTTTCTAGCTTGTAGAGTAACACATTATGGATATGATATTCAGTCTTACCATCACCTTATTCTACATGAATTTGACGTTATAGTTGTTGAAACTCCTCTTTGAAGTCCTCGTCTTCTGTGTGTACTTCTTTGTATGCATCATGGGTAAAACACTCCATGTCCATGAGAGTTCCCAAAGATGTAATCTAGGATGTGGGTGGCCTTGAAATCATGTCCACCAACTTAATAGTGGTTTCCTTCTTATACTTGATGAAAATATGAAATTGTTGCAAAATATACATCCACTCGTAGTGTCTGGTTTGTTGAATCTTACTATGGGACTCCAAATACTATAGTGATTGGTGATCTATGTGGATAATGGTTTACTTTCCCATCATATAGTGCTTTCACTTGTTAAAAACTTGAACTAGGGAATAAATTTCCTTATCATAGGTAGGGTATTTCAAAACTCTTCCATGAAACATCTCAAAATGATATCATGTTGGGTTACCTCATTGCATCAAAACTACTCCCATAGAATACACACTTGCATCTGTCTCCACTTCGAATGGATTATACAAGTTAGGAAATGCGAGAATTGGTGCTTCAACTGATCTTTTTTTCTAGCTCATCAAAATATTTTTGTTGATTCTTTCCCCACTAGAACCTCTTAGCACTAGTTGTTATGGTGTGGAGTGGTGCAACTACCATTGAAAAATATGTTTTGAACTTTCGTAGGTATTGTGTTTCCCCAAAAAATATCCTAACTTCAGTGGCATTAGTAGGAATTGTCCATTTTATAATGTCCTCTATATTTGTGGGATCTATCTTGAGATCCCCTCCACTTATCACATACCCCAAATACACCAATGACTACACAGAAAACTCACATTTCTTGAGGTTATACAACCATTGGTTCTTTTTCAGAGTCTTTAACACCTACATACGATGTGAGACGTGATCCTCCCATGTTGAGATATAAAACAATATATCATCCAAATACACTGTAACAAATGAATCCAAATATGGGTACAATACATCATTCATCAATATCATAAATGTAGTTGGTGCATTACATAAACCAAATGGCATGACCAACCATTCATACAAACCTTGCCTTGTATTGAAGGCAGTATTATAGGTGTCTTATTCTTTGACACGTACCTAGTGGTATCCCAATTTGAGATCCAACTTGGTGAAGTACTTCACATGATGCATCTCGTCCAAAAAAATTATTGATCCTAGGTAGGGGTAATTGATTCTTGAGTGTAATCTCATTAAAATATATGTAGTTGATACACATTCACCAAGTCCCATCCTCCTTGGGTACTATGGTAATAGGTGACCCATAATGTGAGGTGATTGGTCAAATTACTCCCTACTCCAACAACTACTAAAATTGTTTCTTCACTTCATCTTCTTCCAAAATAATTTACCTGTACAACCCAAAATTTCGTAACGGGGAGTCAAGAAATAATTGTATCTCATGCTCCACTTCCCTCTCAGGTGGTATCCCTTTAAGATCCCAGAACACTCATTTGTATGCCTACAATAACTCCTCCAAATTTCGTTTCTACTTTTTGGTACATCCCTCCAGGGATGCCTTTACTCTTACTAATTCATCACCTGGTTGATTCTCTTGTAGGAAAAGAAAAACATACTTCTTACTTGAACTAATCAACTTTTTGGCTTGGTTGGAACTTACTAGTGTGATCTTCGATTTAACTTTATGTTTATTAATGATGAAATCATTCCCATCCTTGATAAAGCAGTACCACTTTTCTCTCCTCATGAAGTTTGCATCCTTCATATACATGTAGGAGCTTCCAAACACTACTCCACACACATCAAGGAGTACTACATCTAACTCCACTTCATCAATAGATTTTGCACTTACATAAAATTTGATCTTACACTCTTTTGTGACCTTGATATCTGTATCCTTGTTTATCCATCCCAAATGATATGGGTTAGGATGATCATGAACCTCCAACCCAATCTTGTTGACCAGATCAGTTGCTATGATATTTATCTGTGAATCGAAATAAAAAAGAATTTATACTTTGGTCTTCTTGACCTGTATCTTGATATGCAAGAGTTTTTTCATCTTCTTCTCTTCCCTATGATTAAGACTACTGAGATTCACCTCTTTCTACACTGAAGTGTAGGAAATGTTCTCATCCACATATGAGATGTTCTCTATCTAATTTTATGAATTTGTGGCTAGAACGTTCTTCTTCTTGTAATCCTTCTAATAGTTCTTATGGTTCAACTCTAGATGTATTTTCTAGCACTTTTCTTCAGCTTGACCATCATTATTGCAACGGCTAGAGTGGTTACTTGGATCCTTGCAATGATGTTCAAAGGATATTGTCTTCTTGTATTCCCATTTCCACTTCTTCTTTCCCTCCTTGGAATCATCTTGGTGATCTTTCTGTTTGGAGCCTATAATTTCCATATACTATTATTATACGCATGCCTCACCAACTATATTGGGATTGAATAGATTTACTTTATTTCACAAATTATTGTGTAGGCCCCCTATATACTTCAGGAATACATATGGTTTCTTGGAAGAGATACCTAATATGATATCCATCTTCTTGAATTCAGTGGAGTACTCTTGCACACTCTATCCCTACCTTTTCCTAAAGTAATGACAACAAATCCATTGGTCCTCTACATACAATATAGGTTAGAACTAGGACTTAATGAGGGTTTTGAAACCCTCCCATTTAGTTTTTGGTCGATCACCTTCTATCCTAAGTTTTTTTGTGTAACTTTCCCACTAGGTTAATGCATGGCCCTCTAATTTCATTCTAGAAAATGAAATCTTTCACTCTTCTTCTATATGGTGGACACTGAGATAAAACTCTAATTGTTGCAACCAATGATTCAACTTTATTACATCAATATCACCTTGGTATGGCTTGATATCCACTTTAACTTCCATTTTAAATAAATATTGTGAAGGAGTAATGGCACTAGAACTAGGTTGATTTTTCTCGGGTTATTTACTCATTTTCTGGCTATTCATTTTCTCCTGGTTTCCCTTTGATCCAATATCAGAGTTAGAGCCTCCAACCTCCCAAATATCTCTTTTGCTGGATCTTGAGGGTTGTTGTGAACAGACTCATCTTCCATGGCTAGGGTTTTGTGACTTTATTCTTAAGACAATTTCTAGATCATGCAGATTTCCACAATTTCCCCAAAGAAAAAATGTATGATAACAATATGATTTATAAAATTCCATGGATATTCCACTAGAATAGTTAATCACAACATATCTTATAATATTATGAAATCTTAGACTATGCAAAATAGTTTTCCTTGGATCCCATATTAATTGATTCCTAGCTTTGCTTAAATTTATGAAATAACTAAAATATGAAAATTAAAGGAATGATCAAAAGAAAACACCATCCACACACAAATGAACACAATATACATCCTAGGAAATTGAATATGGGAGAAGACCTAGCTAGAAGGTGAGGCCTATGCTCTGCTCTCTTTACTTTAGTTATGGAAATGAAAATACAAAGAAAGAGACACTCACTGTGGAATTGTCTTTGACACTATGGCCTATATGGTTGCTCCAGAATATTTTTCTCTTATGTTATGCTCTCAATATATCACTCCTAGCTTCTATACTCAATTATGGAACAAGTACAATGCTAAATAATGGAACCCCTTCTCCTCCTAGCGGCCCAATATTTAACGTATCCCAATAATCATCTAGGGTTAGGGTTTTTACTTACTCAACCTTAAATTACTGATAAGGATTGGACCTTCTAGAATCTTCTTGAAAGTCCACACGTGGCTATCCCCATATGTGTGAGTAATGGGGGTTGACGTGGCATCCACTCATACCATGATAGTCAACAAGGTAGGTCAACTTGCAGGAGGCATAACTTTTACATATGAGCTTTGATTGAGGGGATTTTTTCACTGTTGGAAAGGTATCGGTGTGTAGATCAACATTGAGGAGGTGTGCACATGTTTTGGACACTATAACCCAAAAAATATTTGTTTAATGCCTCAAAATGGCTTTGGAAGCTTTCAGACCCTAATTTTCCAAAAAGGGGCATACCATTAAAATGGCCTTGCAAGTTGATTCCTCCAACTTTTTCCACCCAAAAAGTACCAAGATACATGACAAATTATATGATGATCCAATATGGATCAGAATATTTGATTTTTTCTTTGTAAATACAAATAAAAAAATATAATTAGTATTGAAATATTAAAAAAATTAAAACTTAAAAAAAAAAGACAAAAAACATGTTTCATGTATTCTACCAAGGGGTAATATTCAGTCCCCCCTTCCATTTGTCCATGCTCTAGACACTATTTTCTAGCTATTTACCTATTAATTCTTCTTTCCTTTATGTTTTTGCATTTTGTACAAGGGAAATAGCATTTCCTATCAACAATATCAAGAAGTTTGGGATCATTTTGCGATCATTTTTCTTGATTTCTTGTATGCACAAAACAATTACATTCATCAAGATTAACATCTATGATGAGATCCATTGCTTATTTAATTAAATTTTCCATATAATCCAACCAGTGATATGCACCAATGCCCAAGTAAGGGTCATTTAACAATGTTTCCTATTAAAAATAAATCAACCCATGTGTTATTACAACAAGAATATATTCAAAGAATTTCACATGTACAAAAATATAAAGTTAATACCTACTTTATCCAAATTAAATTTCAATTATGGGGAAAATAATAAGTTTAATAGCAATGTCATAAAAGTAGCAAACTTTACCTAGAGCATTAGTCACCTAAGTCCGTCTCTTTGGAAAAAAATAGATTTGCTTTTTTGTGGTTTATTTTTAGAACAAGGAAAAAACTTTGTCAGAAATGTCAAAAGTATAAATCATCGATGGGAAAAAGAACTTTCCAGAAACGTTGATTAAATGTCTTTTAATCAATGTTTACTGAACATAGATTACAACACTTAAGTCAAATTTCAWTAGGCACACTTAATGTTGAAATCARTGTTTGTAATGTTAGTTAACTAATATGTTAAAACGTAAGCATTGGCTAAACAATGTTTGTTGGTGGMAAAAGAAAAACAAATGGCCAAATTTCATGACTTGTAACTAATTTTTGACATTAAAATCATTMTTTTCAACAAAMATCGATTCAAATGTCAAATTTTGACCTCAAATATAGTAGTGTGCAATGTACAAACTAAAAGAAGATAGAAAAATTTCTTGGCTTYRTTTCWAGATCCCAYTAATACCATCTTGGTCAACCAAAAACAAAAATAAAAAATGCRTACCTTGCTCTAATCCTTGCATTTGTTCCATCTATTCATTAGTTATAAAAAAAACTATGAGCCATTATATATCCATAGAAAAATAAGAATTAAATGGAGATCATCCCAAATAAGAAGGATGGAAGGGGACAAGAAGGATGATGGAAATAAATAAGGGGGAAGAAGAAGTAAGGTAGTGGTGGAAGAGATAAGGGTGGTGGTGGGTAAAAGGATGGTGGAGAAAACAAAAAGGGAGGAGGAGATCATGATAAGAAGGGTGGTGATGAATTCAAATGTTATGGTGAAGACAAGAAGGGTGAAAAAAAAAAACATATGAAGTCTATATTCATAGATATATCATTGTTTATGTCTTATCAAGGTATTATCAAATACACCAAAATCAAATATGTTGATAGGGAAGAATTCTTTAGCATGAATCTAGGATAAGTGGTATATAATAATACTAGGTATGGAGTAGCACCTTGCATTGTTCCTTTTACTCTTCATTGCAGTGTATTAGACTAAAATTTGAAAAGAAAAATGGGTTTCAAAGAAGATGTATTATTGCTTAAAAAATAAATATATATGTTTTGAACCTCTTATTCTATATTGTTCCCTTCACATTTACCTTCTCAGTGCTCACGTAAGGTTTTATTGTTCCCTTTATAGTGACCTTATGGTTCCTAACATCGGGTTCTATAGACTACACTTGTCAATAATCAGTTGAAACCCATGGAAGAATGGCATCAAAATTGTGTGAAAATATGACAAGAATTTCATAACATGTAGTTTTTTATTGAATATAATGTCATGTTGCGATAATGATGCTAAAATGATGTTACATACTTGTTCATAAGATGGTAATTTGATCAAAAATGGCATAAATGATATGCATATGATGCATGATATATGATAGCAATGGATGAACGATGTAAAGATGATGCAACTTGACACAAACACAATGCAAGAAAAAATCATATTTTTTTAATGTTTCGATGTTTTACATATGATGCAAACACATCCCAAAAAGACACAAATTCCCATCACAAAAACCAAACATGCACCAAGAAAAAAACTTGACAAGGGGAGAATGGGCTATAACGACGCTACAACCCTGTATTCTAGTGGTGATTAGGTTTCCCAAGGTATATCGTGTGTTGATTGGGTGGATGGTGTTGTGTTTTTTTAGCTTCTTTTATTTCAATATCAACTTATTTTAGTATTTTGACAACTAAGTTAGTAATATTAAATTGTTATCTTAAGTAAAATACTACATAACAAAGAACTTGTAGAAACTTGTAAGATATGTTACGATGAATTGTTTCGGTGGAATGTCGATGACAATTTACAAATCAATTAAAAATATAATAAAAAATATTTGTGAAACAAATATATGTGAAATGTTAAATACATCTAAGAAAATATGTATATATTGATGTATTTATATATCAAGAGAATCCATCAATAGGAAAATCAAAGGAAGGCCTATAATAGCTTCTACCGCAACATGTGTATGGATGTGGGAGAGGATGATGCTCTATATCCCTACCCTATGTGACTCATGAGGGGCTTCACCTTGTTGACCAATACCTTATTAGACTCATTAATAAAGGGGGGTTTAAAATTGTGAAAAAAAAGAGTCAATATACTATAGGTATTCGGCCGGGGGGGGCATGCAGGGTGCGAGGGGGATTATATGTTTTGGATGGTATGAAAATGGGTATTTGGTAAAAAAGTGGGATATCTAGTAAAAATAGGTTTTTTTTATTAGAAAGATGTATTGGGAGAGGGTTTCAACAAAAGGATTTTGGGAGGTACTTATAAATATCTAGTGAAATTAGAGGTATTATTTAATATCCCACGATTGCATGTGCTATGTCATAGGTTCACTGTGTGGAGACCCTGTGGTGTGGCTCCAAATAACTCTTCTCTATTATGAGTAAGGTTGGATGACTCCTCTATACCATGAGTACATTATTGGGTAAACTTATTATGTATCTAATCCCACTTAGATATTTCTACAATTGGTCCAATTGTCTCTTGAGCAATGAAACTTCTTTCTTTGGAGTTCAACTAGGTGACTCATCCCTACCATGATAATGATTAAATGACTACCCCTACCATGATAAGAATTGGATGAGTCACCCCTATATGTGCCCTCAGTCACATGACTCTCAACAAAAGTGTTATGGTGGACCAATGTATATGGAAACTATAACATTGCACTCTATGTGTTACCAAGCAAGATGGGTGTAGAAGGATATCAACAAGGGTGATTTTGAGGGAAAGAAGGGAAAAATACACAATTTGTTTTATCCCTAACATAATTTCCATCTTCGGGCATCCCTCATCCAATGCTTCGAACACTAAAATATGAAAATAGTTGGCATGTTTATGGAGGATAAACATGGCATACAATTTCCTAATGAAGTACAATGACATGTCTCTATTGTTGTGAGGGTTTTCATCAAACATAATGTACCATCAATCCATCTAATTAGCCTTGATGTTTGGTTCTATGCAAAAATCAATGGAAATGTGTAGTCTATTAATCTAATGAGGAATCAAGTCGGTGCTAAGGTCTTGAAAGACATGAAACATCATTCCTTTTGTTATTTTTATTTTTGGCACATCTTGATAACTAATCCCATCTACATAAATAAAAAAATTCACCTAACTATAAGAACTAATATTGTATAATGTTGCTTGGGAATTAGTATCATGACAATGCAAAAGTCAAGTGTTTGCTAAAGTTAGTGACAAAAATGGTCTCCCTCTGTGAGCATTAAACTTAAGTGTCTCAAAGATGTGTATTCCACCAATATATCAAAAAATTTATATTAAGGAGGGTTAATATTTTAAGCCTATTGGTTTCCATGTTTGTCTCTCATATTAAGGGTTTTGATTTTCATTTCCAAAATTAAGATTTTGAGAGTTTGGATTTTGAGAATTTAAGTTTTTAGGGTTTGGGTTTTGAAGATTTTAAAACAAATTCCATATTTATGACATGTTTTCATTAAACTCAAAACTTCATTACAATAACAACAAGAAAAGAAAAATAAGAAAACAACAAGAAAAGAAAAATAAGAATTTTAAGAAAAATAAGAAAAAAAAAACCTACCTCAACAATGATACCCACCATAGATAATAATTATGTTTTTCTAGTCAAATAGGGAAGCTCTCTCACCATAGATAATAATTATGTTTTTCTAGTCAAATAGAGAAGCTCTCTCTATTCGATTGAATGGTCATGTGATCGAGGTGTGGTAGGGTGGTGTTCTTTAAATCACATCTATGTCTTTTCTTCCCCAACACTCTTTCCCAATGTCATGTTGGAATGAGAAAATAAAGCAACGTCATGTTGGAACGAGAAATTAAAGCAGTTATATACACTTTTTTTCTATAAGCAACATAACACATACACATCATTTCACACTACCAATATGTATTATATTACATACACGTTTTATAATCGTAATCATTTCCCTAGTGCTGAGCTTAACATACCATATGCTAAGCAACAAAAGCACATTTACATTATGGATATCAATAACATAAACACAATGTAAACTCAACTTTATGAATATGTTCTTCATATATTGCAAATTTATTCAAATTTAATTGTAATCACATGACCACTTACTTATAATTATATTCATAGTATAGCAAATTTATTCAAAATACTTTACACATTAAAACATCTTTTATTTGCGCTTATTGTTTTATTATCTTATCTAAATATACAAATAAGGCAAGGACCCTACCACCATACAACTATTGTTTCAAAATTTAATTGTCGGTATTCTTATACTATTGTTTCAATATTTAATTGTCATAATTCTTATATACCAAATCAATGATTTTGTTTTACTTAAAAATAGGAAGACAAAAAATGAATAAACTTGCAGCTCACACGCGAGACAAGTTGTACCTGGAGGCTATCGAATAGTGATGTTACTTCATATCTTAAACAATCAAAGATACATGCATATATAAGATTACATTCGTTTAGGGAGATCAAACAAACTCCTAGAAAATAAGATCTAAGTCCTAAATACAATTACAATCACAACTATCTAACAAATACTTTCTCCATTATTTCCAAGTACCTCCTTAATGGAGAAAGGATTGATTTCCACACCTAATATCTCTTTAAACAGTTCAAATTTTATCTTTCCAAGAGGCTTAGTGAAAATATCAACAACATTTTTACAAGTATTACAATACATTAGAGTAATATCTTCAGATTGTATCTTTTCTCTATAAAAATGAAACTGAGTATCAACATGCTTTATTATTGCATGATAAACTGGATTATTTTCCAACTTGATTGAGCTCTAGTTATCACATCTAATCAATGCAACCTTCTTTTGATTTTCTCCAACATATTGAAGAACTCTCCTTAACCAAAAAACTTCACAAGTTGTTGCACACAAAGCTTTATACTCTGCCTTAGTGGATGACAAAGATACAGTAGGTTGTTTCTTACTACTCCATGGAAAAATCCTGGATCCAATGCTAAAAGTATATCCTATAGTAGATATTCTATCATTTGGATTACCATCCAAGTCTGAATCCGAGTAGCTTGTTAGCTCAACATCAAATGAATCAGTATACTTAATACCAAAATAAATTGTTCCTTTAAGATACCTGAGTACACCTTTCGTTGTTTTTCGATGGCTTTCTAGAGGTCTCTCCATAAACTGACTTAACACACTAACATAGTATGCTATGTCAGGTCTGGTAGTAGTAAGATAATTCAAGCTTCCCACCAGTTGTTTATACATTGTACCATCTACCTCCTTTGAGCCATCATCACTACAAAATTTCATATTCTGTTGCATTGGAACAAAAAGAGATTTACACTGATCCATTTTAAACTTCTTAAGAAGTTCTCAAACATACTTACCCTGAGAAACAAAATTTTGACCAGCATCTCTCCAAACTTAAAGACATAAACAATAATGTAACTCACCAAGATCTTTCATCTCAAATACTTGTGCCATCTATGCCTTAATTCCATTAATTTGTTTATCATAATTCCCTGTAATAATTAAATCATCAACATATAAGGAAATCAATACAACCTGCCCCTTTGCATCAAAATTGATATACAGATTTGGATCACTTTGGCTCCTCATCAAAACCTATTGAAGAAAGAAGAAATCTATCTTCTCATATGAAGATATGGGTTCCTGCTTCATCCCATACAAAGATTTCTTTAATTTGCAAACTAAATGTTCCAGGCCCTTTTTCACAAACCTTTTTTGGTTGAGTAAGGTAAACCTCCTCCTTTAACTCGTCATTCAAAAAAGTATATTTTAAATCTAATTAGTGGAGATTCCAATGGTACTTTGTAGCTAATGCATTTAACAATCTAATAGTATTTAGTTTAGCTACAGGTGCAAATGTTTATGCATAATCAATTCCCTCCTTTTGTGATTACCCTTTTGCCACCAATATGGCTTTGTATTTATCTATGCTACCATCTACATTAAATTTAGGTTTGTATACCCATTTACATCCTATGGGATTTTTATCTTTAGGAAATTCAGTCAATTCCCAAGTTTTGTTTTTCATTATAGAGTCATATTCTTCCTTCATTGTTTTACTCCACTCTTCATGCTTATTAGCTTCATTGAAACTCATGGGTTTTATGACATTTAAAACACTACTCATCATAGCATAGTCTTTATACCTTTCAGGTAGGAGAACCTGTTGTGTAGATCTCCTTGGCGATTCATCGTCTTCTTCCCAGCTTTGTGAAGATTCTTCTTCACTTCTGGGCGAGCTCTGATTGCTGGTAGTGTCCATATCATTGGATTCTTCCTCATGCTTATGTTGCTCTCTGTCTTTGGATTCTTCTTTGGTGTCTTCGACTTCAGGAAATATATGCCACCTTTCATAGTTGTTGTCCTTGTTGCCTTCATCTTCCTGCTCATGGAAAATTACATCTCTACTTGCAAATACATTGTGATTAGAGGGATCAAACATTTTATAAGCTTTAAATTCTAAACAATACCCCAAAAAAATACATTTGATGGCTTTAGCATCAAGGTTCTTTCTATTCTCCTTTGGAATATGTTCAAAGGCCTTACACCCAAATACCCTCAAATGATGAATTGTTGGTTTAAAGCCATACAAGTTTTCAAATGGAGTCTTGAGATCAAGATACCTTGTTGGACTTCTATTCTTTAAATAAACAATAATACTAATGGCCTCAACCCAAAATTTTTTTGTCAGATTCTTACCTTTAATCATACTCCATGCACACTCCACCAACGTTCTATTTTTCCTTTCTGCAACAACATTTTTTTGTGGAGTGTGAGCTATTGTAAATTGTTGCACTATTCCATGATATTTACAATACTTGATGAAGTTCTCCAACCTGTACTCTCCCTCTTGATCTGAACGGAGGATTTTTATGAACTTCCATGTCTGCTTCTCTACCATATTTTTGAATTCTTTGAAATATTCAAAAACATCACTCTTTCTCTTAAGGAAGTACACCCAAGTGTACCTTGTGAAATCATTAATAAACAACAGAAAATAATGAGCACCTCCTAGAGATCTCATCTGCATTGGTCCACAAACATCAGTATGCCCAAGTTCTAATACATCTCTTCTTCTCCTATCAGAATTAGAGGGGAATTCATCCCTATGTATTTTTCCTAATGCACAACCCTCACAGGAAAAATACTCATTCTTTAACATAGGGAGACCTTCAACTATACTTTGTTTCTGCAGCAACAACAAATCATGATAATTGATATGACCACTGCAGCAACAACAAATCATGATAATTGATATGACCATACCTCTGGTGCCAAATAATTTATGTTGACATAGCTATAGAAGTTAGTGCTTGATGATTCTTGTTGACAACAACACGTTTGTAAAGATCTCCAACTCTGACTCATGAAGCAACAAGTTTGCAGGGTGTTTTGAAGAATTTGACCTTCATATTTTGATCTGTAATTGTGGACACAAAGATCAATTTTTTCTTTATCCCAGATACATACATAAAATTCAGAATGTTCCTGACACTTCTATTCGACAATGTTACTGGAATATCTTCATATCCCTTGATCTGATATGCACGGTCATCTTTAAGATAAATGTTGACACCATTGTTTGTTTCCTTGAAGTTCTCATACCAATTCTTATTGCATGTCATGTGGATTGAGGCTCAAGAATCCACAAACCATGCATTAACATCATCAGTTTCAGTAGAAAACGCAGCATTAGACACAAACAGTTTGAGATTCTTAGAATCAGAATTTAGGGTTTCTCCTACCAAATGTCCTAAATGTGTTATGTGTTTATGCCTAGCTTCATCACTTTTCTTCTTATAACAATCTCTGACAAGATGCCCAGTCTTACCACAATAAAACACTTCATTCTAGAATCATTTCTGGCAAATGACATATCTTGATTTGGCTTTGGAGATGACTTCCTCTGAAATGGACTTCCACCTTTACTTCCTTCTCCTTATTTCCCTTTGAAAAATTTCTTCTTTGCCAAAAGTACTATATCTGGATTTTGAGGTTTCAAATTCCTATACCTCTCTTCTTCTTGCATCAATATACCTATCAATTCCTCAAAGGTAGGAGCTTTCTCCCTTGCTGCAAGACCTGCAATGAACATATGATATTCCTATGACATTGCATTTAAGGTAATTGTATCAAGATCAGTACTAGGTACTAATTCTCTTTTGTCTCCCAACTTATCTTTCAACTTTTTAATCGTTGAAACAAAATTACTAACATATTTGTTTTTTTCCATTTTAATGTAAAGAAGCTTACATTTCAGAAAGAGGACGCAATTTGTATTTTTGGTCTCATACATATTCTGTGTAATCTAGGTATCATTAGAAGTCTTCCAATCACGAATATGAGAAATTATACCATCTTTTAAAGACATCCTTAATAATACTTTTGCTTTATTTTCCCGTCTCTCCCAATCTTGAATTGATGTTGTTGTCGCCCCTCCAACCATAGTGGGTTTTGCTTCATCTCCATTTGCAATTGTCCATATGCCATAACCCTCCATCAGGGTTTGCAACTTAAATTTCCAATTAATATAATTTGAGGCATCCAACTTATTGGCTTCATTGAGATATGTCTCTACAAATGGATTAGCCATCTCAACAGAAAGTCTGCTATTGTCTTCCCTTTTCAGTCGGCTCCTTGCTTACTTCCAAACAACTTTGATCGAGCACTCGCGCCCAGGAAACCAACACGCCTAGCTATCCCCTGTAGCTATCCCCTGCAGCTCCACAACACGACACCTCACACAGGGTCTCTCACTACTCACCGATGGCACAGTACTGCTACACCAGTCCTGGTTCGACCCTCCTCCAAGCAGCAACACACGTGGACTTCACAACTATCACAATAACAAATCCAATCCACTGATCTCTACTCAATCGATCTGATCCACATCAACAATATATCTACAATGGAACATCGAGTTTAGAAACTCTTCCAACAACAAAACACTTCACGTTGCACCAGTCACATATGCTGGTCACCACATCACATACGTTGGTTTTTCCACCTCCAACAATCCACCTCTGCAAACAGCTCCACTATTGGTGTGCCCAACTACTTCCGCAGATCACTACACAGGTTCCACCGGTCTGGCTGCCAAAACTACAGTGGTGGCCCAAAACCCCGCAACGACTCACACGACCTTCATTGCCAACCCAATACTGATCTTCACAACTCAAGTCAGCAGTCTCCAACACGCCGATCGATCTTGCTCTGATACCAACTTAAAAATAGGAAGACAAAAAATGGATGAACCTGCAGCTCACATGCGAGACAAGCTGCGCCTGGAGGCTGCAGAACAACGCTGCTACTTCATACCTTAAACAATTAAAAATACTAAAAATACATGCATACATAAGATTACATTCGTTTAAGAGAGATCAAATAAACTCCTAGAAAATAAGATCTAAATCTTAAATACAAACACAATCAAAACTATTTAACAAATACTTTCTCCATTATTTTCAAGTGTTTTGTAGTCATATCAACTAGCACAGCCACTTAAAACGGAGGTTGATGAACGCCGAAAGGTGCGCATAGAAAATGAAATGCACAGTTAGAAAATGAAAAACACAACCAGAAAATGAGCGTCTACAGCCAAACGTGCTAAATCCAAAATTTAATCGTTTAAACCTGACAATCATATAGTGTTATAGTAATTTCTTAATATGATTAGGTAAATGTTAAAAGGTAAACAGGTTCACTGATCCATTCAAAAATACAAGAAAGTTATGAAGAGGAAATCACATCACATTCATTGATTTGGGAGGACGACTAAGAATATATAAGAATATACCAGCATCTTTAATTGTTAGCCATCAAATTAAAATTTTAGATTAAAAGATGATTAATTATGCTCATTATCAATAAGTGTAAACCTTTCGACGTAAAAATCAAATCAAATGAAAACAACATGATGTACAATGCCTTTTAAGTTATAAATAAGTTGTTATTACTCGGAGTTAAATTATACTTTCGTTAAATTTTTACTCAACTTATTAATCTACCAAATCCACCTCAATACACCGAACATCGAATGTAAGGAAGGCTGAGATAGGTGGTGGAGGTGAGGACGTCTGGGCCCTTCGGGTATACCTGGTTTGAGGCTGTAAGATATACTTTTGGATTTATAGTGACAACGGGTGGAAAAGCCTACCTATTAGAATTTTATCAAAAGAAAATAACAATAAAAGAAAATAACAATAACTTTGTTATATCTTACTAGGGGCTAATATACTCTTGGGTTATTATCTATGGTGAAAAAAAAAAATGGGTTATTATCTACTGCGGAAAAAAATACTAGTCAAAATTCAAAACAACAGCTTTTTTATATTTACTTAAAATTCTGGGGTCACTACAAGGGCAATCCTGCATCTCAATGTTGTAATTGCTTTGCCTTTACTTACAGCTGGGTCCTCCAATATACATATACAACTCACGATTTCAGACATTTGACTTCTTTTAAAATGCGTGCTGATCGTCCTGATTGAATTTCAATTTCTTTGCAATTTGCTGTGTACTTTTGAAGATCACTTTTATGGCATCTTATAATTTTTTTACTTTTTCTTGTAACTTCCCGGGATCTTTTCAAACGTTTTATTTCCTGTATTGTATTGGTGACTAAGTTTGGTGACCGGAATAAATATATAAAATGTACTATGCTCCCTTCTCGTTAATGAACCAAACGCCCGACAACAAGCCTCCAGTTGCAGAGCATGAGCATTAATGTTATGCAGCGTATGTTGTTGGGTTCAAAGTTAGGTTGCAGAGTATTAAATGCTCTGCAGGCTAGAGTGAGCCAATGGATTTGTAATAATTTTGAATTCAACCACATCCTTAAAGATGTAGATTATTATTAAAGGCTTCGTAATATTTTTTGTTTTGTTTGCTAGTTTGTTAGTGACCTGTGGGACTAGGATGTGGTTGAAAAATAATGATTCAGTGATTGCACTGTTTGAGCCACATCAACCTTGACTTTAACATCACACTTTGTTATCGACTATCCTACACTTGGAAGACGTTCTGCTGTTCTTTTGAATTCAACGTCATAGTTTATATGAAAAGAAATTTTTACTTAAAATTTCTTAAGAAATTGTTAGATCTGTAGATTTGAGTGATTATTTCAGTATAATTGAAATATTTTAGAGATTTTTCAGTATGTTGAATCAATTTCTGCATTCATAAATGGATTTTAAACAACAAAAAATAATGATTTTGTGCAGATTTATATAGTCCTATTACAGTGAAAAACCATTTTGTATAATCTGAATACCCTACAAGTTTTTTAACATCCTAAATCCATTTTTACATTAAAAACAGTTTTACAGCATACTGAATCCATAAGAAATTCCCAAAAAAAAAAAACATTTCCTAAAATACTTTAAGATTAAGTGCTTATTATTTCCTAAATTAAAAATCGTGTATCATGTCTCTAAATTTGATAAACATAATAAATATATCAAATTTACTCCTCATAACCCATAATTTTTTTTTAGGATTTTTAATATTTTTATTTGTATTGGAGTCTAAATTTGGTGAACATAATAAACTAACATATTAAGATTTTTAATATATTTTGTTTATGTAAGATTGTTGCCGTTCGGAAGAAAACTCCAAACAAACCAGTTGACTATTAAACAATATTCCAAATAAATGGAATCTTTAAAAATGCAAAATTAAGAGTGTATATTATGTTTCTTACTTTAAAGTGTCAAAATTAAAAAAATGATATGAAAGGAATGCATAAGCAATGCATTGTACTGTTTTACCATTTATGCATTCCTTTCATATCAATTTTTTAAAGTTTTAAATAAGGAAACATATTATACTCTCTTAATTTTGCATTTTCAAAGATTAAATATTTTATAAAAATAACTTTATAATACTTATAAAACCTTTAATAAAAAGATCATTTAAATAGCAAAATAAAATTATTGTTTTCGTAGTTTCATTATTTTTATGCAATGCATTGTACTGTTTTACCATTTATGCATTCCTTTTATATCAATTTTTTAACATTTAACATTTTAAAATAGGAAACATATTATACTCTCTTAGTCTTGCATTTTTAAAGATTTCACCATTTATATGGAATATTCTTTCTGTGTTGTATATTAATAATGAAAACTATGAAAACAATAATTTAATTTTCCTATTTAAATCATTTTTTTATTAAATATTTTATAAGTATTATAAAGTTATTTTTATGAAATGTTTTATAAGTATTATAAAGATATTATATTATAAGTGTAAAAAATTTATTTTACTATTTTTTAGAAATTTATATATATATATATATATATTTAAAACATATTTTTATATAAGATAGAGTTTTGATACTTGGTATTTTTTAAAAAATCAACATTTGTTATAAATAAAATATTTCAATGTTTTAAGTAAAATATATCTTTCTATATATATTTTAAGTAAAATCTTTCTTTATATATTCATAAAACAATAGTAGAGATTTTTAGAGATCCCTTAAATCCATTTTTAGTCTAGATGTATCATGCACAGAGAGGAATCAAGTGTAGGTGAAAACTTTCTTAAATTGAAAAACTTTAAGGAAATATTTTCACAAGTAGAGATTTGATCCCTCAATTAAGATGGATCTATATTGCTTATGTCAAAAAAATCAAAATGCATTTTATATTGTTCATTCTATCACACTAACTTTAATTTATGTTTTTCACACACACACATATAAATCCATTTTAACTTGAAATTAGTTATCAAAATAAGACATTTGTGTCTCAATTATTTTTTAACTCCTTTATTCTAAATGAAAGTAATAGCCCTTTAATAATTATGTTTTTTTTTTTTTTTAAATCTACAATTTCTATTTATTCAAGAAATAATCTTAAAGTACACATGACACAATACATAAGAGAAAGTGTACATCTTATTAAGCTTAGAAAAGTATAGATGCACAACTATTCTTATAAAGGTATAAAATGAAACTACACTATTAATGTATAGATAATTTCTTATCCTTTACAAAATAATTATCAATTCTTCCCTTTTTTCGTGTTTTTTAAAACTTTTGGCACTCCACTAAAGAAGGATCCTACAAAAAGTGTTTGTGAGTTAGGAGGAATTATATAATAATTCATATAGGGAACTAATTATTTATCTAAATAAAATGAATAAGTTCCATGAAGTCACTTTATTCCACCTAAAGAGGGTTCAGAAACATCTAATGCCTTCGAGGAAGAATGATTAATATCCATGTCATCAAAATTGGCCCCTGAAGGAGGAATGGATTCTCATTCCTCCTTCTGATTGTTGATCCTCATTCTGATCATCTTCATTTTCTAGAAAATTCTGTATTTTTCATTTGGATCATTTTTCCTAGGAGGATGAGCATGCGCTTGAGGACATGTGGCTTGTAGATGGCCTAGGTTAAGACATATTTGACAATGAAATGTTGTTTTCTCATAACCTAAGACTTGAGTATGTTGGAAATTTTTCCATTTGAAAAACACTTTGATTGAAAGACTCTTACTAAGAGCTATCTCAACACAAATATGAGCATATATACATAATCCAGTCAAAGTTCTCTCAAGATATGATTTGATGTAAGTACCGAAAGAGTTATGAATATCCTCAACCATTGATAAATGCCACAAGTGTAATGGAAAATTAGGAAGATGAAAGCTGGTACTCTAGTAATTGGCAGTGGATTAGGATCAAAATCGAGAAACTGATGAGTAACAAAAAGATACATGTTTCCCAAACGAAGGACCCTCCTCAAAAACTCTCTCATAACGAACACTATCAAAGAATTGAACATTAAAAAATTTCTTTGGAACAAAGATAGATCTCATAATTATTTGTCCAAGATGTCAAAATCCAATGATGTAGATAAGTAACTTTCATCCCTGTTATCTCCACCATAAACACCTCCTAGCTTACTCCACAATATAGACACAAACACCTCCTAGCTTACTCCACAATATAGACACGAGAAATAAGTTAAGGTTTTGAAGTATTAGGAACATTATAATTATTTTTTACAACATTCCTAAAAGAAACCCTAATTCCAACCACTCAATGCAATAGTAGTGCCACTGCAAATTTCAATACATTCAAAAATTCTCAGAAAAAGAAAAGAAAAAAAAAAACCTAATTTAATTTTATATATTTTCAAGTGAATGCACCAACCCTAAATATTTTAGGGTGAATGCAAAATAAATTATGATTGATTAATTGTGTAACAACATATTGAAATTCATTTCATGAATTAATTTTACTTTTATTACCTCAGCGAAGTGTTCTTTTATTTCAATCCTTCTTAAGTTTTCTATTTTGTTAAAAGATTAAAGTGGACAAAGACATAATGGAAATGATGTCAAGGATATATGTGAGTTTTGGCACACTTTTCATGGCATCAACTAAGTTTACTAAAGGAGGACTTCTTTTAACAAGACTCGCTAAATGACCTATATGAAGCAATGTGAAAACAAATTGATAGATTTTGAAGAACATAGTCTCAACTAAAGGATCTCTTTTAAAAAATTGTAGCATATTTACATCGTGAGAAGTGATTTGTGGCATCAATAAAAGAAATTTAAATGGAAAAACGGGCAATCAAATCTAAATGTTCCAAACATAAAAGTTGAATCACCCATTGGACAAACCCATTCCTTTATCAATTTCCCTTATGCCTAATTCACTAATTTCAATGAAAGAAAAGCTTTTGAAATGACCACTGATAAATCAAGACCTTTTTCCAATACAAGGTGAGAACTACCCTACTCACTCCTGCATTGGAGCGGCGATTTTAGGGTTTGAGAGTCGATTTTAGGTTTTCGTTTGGGGGCTCTGTGAGCCGCATCCCTGGTTTTCGGTGGGCGTCGGGGGTGGTTCAGGGAGGCAGCGCGGCAGGCCGGGATGGAGCTTCTTGCTTAGCGGCTTCGGTTGGCGTCGGGGTTTTGTTCTGGGCGGCGGCGCTGCGGGCACGGGATGGTGTTCCTCCCTTTGGGCGCGTGGACCTGTCGGTGTGTTGGGGGCCGGCTCTGTGCTGGATTTTCGACGGGAGGCCTGTAAGGCGGCTCTTCGGAGGGTCTTTTCCGGTGGGTCTTGTCGCGGAGGCGGTGGAGACGTTTGGCAACTGCGTGCGCTCCCGTGTGATGCGCCATTGTTGGGCGCCTGGGTCCTGTTTTGCTGTCGGCGTCCCCTATTTCCCATCTGCTGCAGTCGGAGTTCGCGTGGGTCCGTGGGGCTGTTCACATCGGTGCCATCTTTCCCTAAGCCATCCTCGGAGGGGTTTTTTGTTTCGGCGGTGGTGGTGTTTCGTTGGGCTGCTGTGACGGCTCCCGTGTGGAGCGCCATGTTGGGTGCTTAGGGGCCTCACTGTTAGTCGGCGTTTTTTATCTCCGGGGTTTTTTGCCTTGGTTTTTTGGGTCTCTTTGTTCACAGCCTGCGTGCTGGTGTTTTTGTTTGTACTGGGTTGTGGTGTCTTGTATGCCTTTGTGCATGGATGTTGGAGTTGCACTGATTTGGTCACAGCTTGATGCTGGCTTTGTAAATGAATTTATACTCTATATAAATTTGAGTTAATTTTCTCTTGGAAAAAAGGTGAGAACCACCCCGATATCTTTCAAGGACTCACCCTTAGAGAAAAGGTGTTTGAAAATGGATACATAAATAAAAAAGATGGTTTTATCTAGAATATGTCGTAGAAACTATGATCATATGTTTTTATATTTTCTTATAGGCTTTTCAACAAGGCACAAGCACAACTACCTAATCCATTATGTTATAATCCATAAATTAATTTTTGTAAAGGGGCTTGATAAAGTGGATATCTTGGTTAATGATGGAAATGAAGTAATATACTGGCACATGAAGACCATGAAATCCTAGGAAGGACACAATTAGGCTGAGATTAAAAACAAAATAATAATTAATTGTATATTAAATTTATGTTGTATAGATATATGTGAAATCTTTTTATTATTTATTTATAGTTTCTATTCATTTATGTTTTTTTATTTTAATATGATTTTATTTTTTTTTAATATAAATTTGGCATAGAAGTAGTGAATATTTCATCTAAATCTTCTTATTTTTCTATTTCCTAAATGTGTATTTTTGGTTTTATATAATTTTGGATAAATTTATTTACATTAATTGGTATTAAGTAATATTTCTCACTTTCCAAAACCTATTAAATTGGTTTTATATAATTTTGGATAACTTTATTTACATTAATTGGTATTAAGCAATATCTCTCACTTTCTACAACCTACCAAAAGTACATGCTCCCTCGTCATTCAAAGGTCAGTAACCTTCTGCAATATCAGTGGAGCTTCCCTTCCATCCTCGTATTTTCATTTTAATCTCAACACCCTAGACACATCCTTGCAAACTCTAGTTCTCATTTAACCCCTCTCGTGGCTCCTACTACACATTGATCTACAATAAATCTGTTGCATTATTTTCTCCACGACACACCTCTACCATGCTTCCCTCCTAGCCTTATCAAATGGTTGATCAACAACTCATAGCTCAACTTCATCAATAATGGGCCAATCAACAAAAGTGTGTCTTAGACCCTCAATAGCATTAAGATCACCAAATGGATAATTTGATTATATGGACATGGCCATACTACTATAGTCAATCCCTTCCTCACAATCACCTTGTTTGCAATTAGATGGTAGAGTTTACTTGCCCAAGTTTGTAGGATCCCACCATGGAGAGAAAGTGGATGACTAGATCTCACTTAAGAAGGCTATTTCTAGGCTTGTAAATATTGGACAAATTCCCATAAGGTCTAACAAGTTGTTGTGCTCATCAAGGGACTTGGTTTCTAATGGTGGAAGAATCTTGAGTAGAGATCAAAGGTCCCCATCTACATTCAAGGTCATGAGATTGATGTTGAATTGAATTAGAATGTTGTTAACCCTTGGATAAATTTTATTCAAGACTTATAAGCTTGCTTATATCCTCCACAATACCCATAAGGATGATTGGCCCATTGAATTCAACTATGTAATATTTTGGACAAAAGGTGTAGAAATTTATTGAGATATCTTGCGAACTCCAAGTCCAACTCAATGTCATCAATGATTAACAAGTACCTATTGTGAAATTTAATTCTTTTTTATTGACTTCTCTCCCTATTGAAGTAACTTTGTTTGAAAACACTGCATTGACCCAAGCCATTCTAAATGGCCTAGCTATAGAAAAGAAATCGAGGACAAGGAGTACTTTACCTCTGTCCACTGCAAGAAACCGTCCCAATTCTCAACTACCTCTTCTTAGCCTACTAGCAAATTTTCTTCCTTCCAATAATCCCCTACTCATGATACTTTTGAGTGCAGTGCATTTCAAGCTCAAAAAGAGGCTAAAACACTTCTTATAGATCCCCACCATGAACCCTAGCACATATATCTTAAATTCATATTCATAGAGAACTTTATAGATCTATATCCAAGCCTTGTTTTAATGATGGTGCCTACTCACAATGCCATCCCTAAGCCCTCTTTCAACACAAATTGCAAATAAAATTGTATGTCTAGATTAATCATTAACAACGTAAGGAACTAGAAAACCTATTTTCCCAAGAACTTGTTGATGTTATCTAGCTTCCCACATCACCCCTCCCATATCCCTATCACCTTAGACGGGTTCATAACGATGATAATCATGTTATGGACATGAAACATTTTATGATCACCTTTGACATTGTGTAGTTCCATGACACTATAGTGTGTAATATTAGTTTGTTGGATTCTTGATCATCAATAACATGTTATTCATAATGGCCACTACAACACATATACCATCCAAAAAGATGGGAATATTTATAAATCCATGTTTGCACTAGCTCCTTCATCTCATCTATTGACATGTTATAATGTTGTTTTCCATGTCAAATTGCATTGATGCTTGATATTATGGGTGTTCATCAGGCCAAGGAAGATAATTTAGTCAATCTGCCACTACCTAGCCTATAGGCACTATTCTATTTGTATGAGGTTGTCTTTTCATAACCTAAAGGGTTGTCACCATGGTGCCCTATCTAGCATACTATTGGTGTAGTTCTTGGGGCCTTTGCTCCAAAATATCAAGCCTATCATCTCCTCTTATTGAAATTGTTGAATTGTAGAAACAACTACAAAATCTCATTTATGAAGGTTGAATTCAACTTAGCACCTCTCTCTATAGGTCACCATCATTTATTATTCTCAAGAAGGAGCTCACTAAAAGGAATATTGTGACAAATTATAGAGCTCTTCTTATTGAAATTGTTGAATTCTAGAAACAACTACAAAATCTCATTTAGGAAGGTTGAATTCAGCTTAGCACCTCTCCCTATAGGTCACCATCATTTATTATTCTGAAGAAGGAGCTCACTAAAAGGAATATTGTGACAAATTATACAGCTCTCAAGAAAGTTATTATCAAGAACTAATATCCACTGCCACAAATAAATGATCTCTTATACCAACTCAAAGGCACTATATACTTGACTGCAAGGATGTTACCTCTAGATATCACCAGTTACTTATGGAGTCTATAGATAATTGGAGACTGATTTCAAAACCAAATTTGGGAAATATCAAGCAATAATAATATACCAACTTCACGAAGGTATCTCTACTCAAAGACTACTCAAAGGATTTGTTTAGCACTACCAACAAATTGCACAAACTCAACCAACTTCACGAAGATATCTCTACTCAGAGACTACTCAAAGTATTTGTTTAGCACTACCAACAAATTGCATAGCCTCAAAGGATTTGTTTAGTACTACCAACAAATTGCATAGCCTCAACCTCAAGATGGTACTTTATAAAAAACATAATGAACACATTGCACATAGAAGACATTGAAAAAAACATATTCTTTAACCTACTCTCACATATCAATGGTATTGATACATGCACTCCAATGATTGGTCTCGATGCCACTTCACTGCAGATAATTTTCTCTAGCAAATCTAGACATAGAAAGTAATGCAGTTGCTTCTGTCTTGGTGACCATACACTACAAGCAACACAAAAATCGTTTTATGTACACTAGCAACAATGTAGTTGGCTCTCTTCCACAACAAAAAGCTTAAAGCTTTTGTGAAGTCGTACACTGTAATTTACATTTGACTCTCTACATATTACCATAGCCTTCAGAAAGCATGGTTACTTCATCATCTCATGGATCTTCATTACTATAAGTTACTCAAAAAGTAATAGACAATCGACACTACTTTCTTATAAGCGAAGCGACGGTGCATGTCACCAATCTACAAGGTGGATTGCTGTGGAGAAGCCCTGCGGCCTTCTCTGCAAATACCTGAAATAACTTCTCTGTACATTCCTTACCAATGTGGGCTTCAACTAAACTGCCCACAAAGCTCTTTACCACATTCGACTTCATACACCCAAACATCTTGGCATCCTTAATATATTCTTCAAAATCCTGCTCACCCATGCTCGGCACCCCCTCGCAGACTTGCAGGCTCTCAATCTCAAAAGCGCCACACTTCTCCACTGCCTCTCTCAGCTCATCTGCATTAGGAAAATACCAAGGAAGGTTGAAAGAGTCTCTCAGATCTGAGCTGATAATCCCCTGCACATGATATCATAACACCCCGACCAGAATACATTAATGAATACACATACAGATTCTCTGATCCACATTGTTCTATTAACTATAACATGATTTAATAAGATAAATTTAAGGCTTATCGTTTGCCATCATGCCTGTGTGACCAGTTCATCCCATGCATCCTCAAAGTCCTGACCACAGAATTCACCTCCCACAGATACTTGTTGTGCAGGAGGCCAAGTGTCAGGTCTCCCCATCATACACAAGAACAGCACGCCTCCGGGTGCCATCTCCTGCGCTCTGCACTTTATGAAAACGTTGAGGTCGTTCTCAGATTGCTTTGAATACTCTTCTGCAATGTCTTCCCTGCCCCCGTTGATCCACACTCTTCCTTTGTTGTATAAGGGCGAAACCTTCTCCACAACAGCTTCAGGCACCTGCAATAATAATAATAATAATACTATAAGAGAAGTTCATATAGTAATTTGGTAGTAAGCTCTGAGCTATGACAACGAAATGAGAGTAATTTGGCCTGATAATAATCCTGTAGAGATCACCTCTGAAATCCAATGAAGCGCCATGATAGAGAAGCAGACATGAATGGTCGATCTTGGAAACAGAACGTTGTAAAAGGATCCGGGTACCCCAGCAACAAAATACGGAGAACGGCCAGGCCGGTCCAGCAGATTGAAGAGACCATTAAAGTCATTGGAAGGCAAATCAGAAAAATAAGCCTGCAATTCCGGCATTGAGCCCCTGCCATTGGAATGACGGCCGTTGCCACACAGATTTGTGAGTGTTTGAACAACAAAATCAACGTCTGATACCGTGTTTT
>ML789052.1:859361-875659 GCA_009831015.1 Picea engelmannii | reverse complement strand
TGTTTGACTATAGTATAAGCATGTCTAGTTTAGAAATAAGGGCATTTTGTAGTTTTTCCAAAGGTTTTTTCTATGAACATATGGCGACACTTGGTGAAAATATGTCTACTGCGTCTCGAAAATGGAAAAAGAGTATCATTGACACAACCAATAATATGTATTTTCAATGCTTATGCAGAGAATTCATGCTAGTTATGGTCGTGCGGTCTCATGCATCGTAACGATGAATTGTGATAGGGGATGTTATTTGGATGATATCCCAATGATTTGTCAAAGGTTGATTTTATCAGATTTGCAAGAAAATGGTAGCGATTTAGATCTTGTCTACTGTGCAAGAGGCATAGTTGTGCGGAGGGTAGAGATATGGCTATTGCAAAACCTCTGTCCAACCTCAAAAGTGGGAAAGTAAAAAGGATTTTGACTAGCAGATTGTCCAAAGAAAAATAGATCGCGGACCTGGGATTACCCCAAAGCTAAGAACAAGATGTCAATCCACTAAAATGTCTTTTACACATATATCAACTACCTTTCAAATAACAATAGCCATAATAAAAAACCATCGAGCAATTTACAAATAATAAACACATTTTCTTTGCACTACTTCTAGATGCATGGTGTTTGATCCTAAATCGAAGAAAATAAATTTAATATAATTTTGCAAATTACATCGCTTGTCACAATCATGAATACAAAACTATTGGGAATGTGAAGGCACATAAGTGTAGAACTGTGGGAGGGTGACCTGTGCGGGTTCTCCACACAAGGCTTAAAAATAGACCGTCTTAAGTAGACCAAGTATAGCTCTGTGGGGTGGATGAGGATTCAAAATATACTGAGCAAATTCTTGCTCTATTATTAGTCCTTGTGAGGGATTCTAGACTTTTGACCCTTGTGCCGAGAATTCATGCGACTTATGGTCTGGTATTGGCAAAGTTGGTTGCATAGACACTTATGCAATTGGAAAAGTGATGTCATCAACACTTTCACATAGGTGTATGTTGCACAGAGCCGATACTTTGTCTATTTAGCACTTGTTCTATATTTAAATCTTGTTCGAAGAACTAATATGTCTTCTTTTTCCACACTGCTTCATTTCCACATCTCACATCATGTTTGATAGTGTGTTATCTATGCATAATGCAATTACATGGTTTCATTCAAGTTTTCATTGGCATTGGTGCAGTGTTTAATAAAACCAATTCTCTCTTATCAACTATATTGTTGGATCAAATGGTTGAATGAAATATTCTTGATGTGCATCATATAAAAATTCTTTTTTACTAGAAAATTGTCCAAAGATAAATAGCTCAGAGAGTTGTGATTGCCCCAAGGCCAAGAGTTGATGCACATCCAACAAAATTTCTTTTACACATATATCATCTACCTTTTGAATACAAATATTGATAATAAAAAACCATCGAGCAATGCACATATAAACAACACATTTTCTTTGTAGTTCTTTGATCTAGATTTTATGAGAAAAATGAAATGACTACAGATTATTAATAGGTGCTTAACACAAAATAATAGAGATACAGTAAAACCGGTTTTCTATTCAATAAGGAAATAAGCTGAAACTATAAAATGTAGTGGAAACAAGCTTGTTGGAATGGTGGCGACTTAAATCTGAGAAGAGATGTGACGACTGTGCTCATTCGCAAGAAGATGATTACAATGAGGCTCTGAAGGCCTTTTTACAATAAACAGGAATGAAAAAAAACATAGACATCCAAAAACCTAACCCTAGGAGATGGATCACCAAAAGTCATGTGGGCCCCGTTTGGGTAAGTTAATACATCAACTTCCCGGGGTCGTAACTTTTGCATACGATCTCCGTTTTAGGTGTATGATATCCCATTAGAAAGGTATCATAGAGGAGATTCGTTTTGGAGGCAATGTCAAAGGAAGTTCCTTATTTCTCATTGTTTTCCTAAAAAACATCGTTTAGGGCCTCAAAACAACTCCGGAAGTGAAAAACTGCTAAAAATAGTAAATTACCAAAATTGCTAGAAAACTGTTTTGAGCCAGTTGGAAAAGGTGGGTGGCCACTGATATCCACCTGGATCAATCCTAGAAGAAATGGTATCCATTGCGTTGAGTTCCACCATCAGATCAGGAAATTTCTGCTGAATTTGACCCCTGGTGAGCCACTTGCCTTGGTGCAGGAGCTGCCCTGCTTTGACGATGTTATAAAGCTGGATCCTTTGTTGTCAAGTTCCCTTGATCTGTGTGTCCGCAATATGATCAGTGGAGGCCTGCTGTAAGCAGTCGGGGTTGATCTCTATTGGTTTCAACTATTATACTACTTCTGAGGTGTCCAATAATGGTGGGAAATAAGGGCGAAGGAGATCCACGTTGAACACTGGGTGCATGCCAAGGAAAGGAGGAATGTTGAGCTCAAAATAATTATCCCCCACAGCCTTGGTGATGGTGTACAACCCATAATGGAGTGGGAGAAGCTTCTAATGGGGTCCTGTAGGGCATTATTTTTGCAAGTGCAACCAAACTTTGTCACCCACCTGAAACTTATTTGGCACCCGATGTTGATCATGGCGTTTCTTGTATTTGTCATTGGACTTCTGTAGGATATCCTGAACCTGTTGGCGGATGTCTTATATCTTCTCAATGAAATGTTTGTATTTTTCAGCTTTAATTGGAGCAGGATATGAGTCGGTCGAGGTGATTGCAAGGGGAAGTGCAACATCTATGCGACCCAATGGTTGGAATTCTAACCCCACCTGAAAGGGGCTATGGCCGGTTGAGCTATGCAGGGCTCGGTTGTAGCTATGCTAGACATAGGGAAGGATATCATCCCATGTGCGAGGGTGGTTTGAATTATACATGCGAAGGATATGCACAAGCATTCAATTTACGACCTTGGTTTGGCCATCTTTCTGGGGGTGGAAGTCCGTGGATTTGGTGAGCTTGGTGTCCAACAATGACTAGAGGCTCAACCAGAATGTGCTGAGAAATCAACTATCCTGATCTGAGATAATGGTTTGTGGGATTCCAAAATGTACCCAGAATCGTTCAAAGAAGAGCTTGGCAGTGGTCTCTGTTGTGATGTTCTTCTTGCAGGCAACTAGAATTTCCATCTTAGAAAAGCAATCAACCACCACAAAAACACAGTCATTTCCCCTCTTGGTGGATGGGAGGCCCGACATCTATTCCATTGAGATGAATTCCCATGTCCTGTCAGTAGTAGGAAGAGGGGTGTACAGGCCCTATTTCTTAGTGGTCGTTTTGGAAATAGCACAGGCAGTGCATGACCTGATATACTTGTTGACCTCATGTTGAAGTTTCGATCATTAGAAATTTTTCTGTAGCATCACCACTGTCTTTTCGATGCTGAAGTGTCTTTCCACCTAACTGAAGTGGGCTTCCCAGATTAGATTTTCTTGCTCGCTTGATGGAAAAAAGATATGGCCCAGACGACACAACAACCCATCCTAAAGATGAAAATTATCGACAACTGCGTTTGCACCCAATATTTGGTAGGTGGTGGAGAAGTCTAGGTCTATCTCATAGAGTTGGGGCCATCCAGAGGTCTCATGGCCACACGAGTCTAGCACCGTGGTGAGTTCTGTGACTAGAGGTCTACTGAGGCAATCAGTGATGCGATTGACACTTCCTATTTTATACTTGATGTTGAGGTGGAATTGCTACAAGTAAGTGGACCACTTTTGATGGCAGTCATTCTGCAATTTTCCTCGTGTCTGCATGAACTACAGTGGCTTATGATCAGTGTGGATGACTGTCTCCTTCCAAAGAATGTAATGTCTCCATTAGCGGAAGGCTTGCACAATGGAGTACATTTCCTTTTCATAAGTATGGTACTTACAGAAAACATCTGATAGTGTCTCACTATGATGGGACATAGGGTGGTCGTGCTGAGTGAGAACGACGCCCACAACATAGTATGAAGCATCTGTCTCGATCTCAAAGGGTTACTATAGGTCTGGTAGTGAAAGTACTGGGGTTGAGCACAAGCGTTTCTTCAAATCATCGAACCCTTGTTGTTGGGACCGACCCCACACAAATTTCACCTTACCACCACCCTTAGTTATTTGGCTGAGGGCCCATGCAATAAGGGAGAATCCAAACAAAAACCTGCAGTAGAAATTGGCAAGGGCCAAGAAAGTCTGAAGCTCAGTGAGTGTGGTTGGGGTTGGCCAGTCACAGATGAATTGGATCTTGGCTGGATCCACATGTACGGCATTATGATCAATGATGTAGCCCAGGTAATGGACCCTGTCCATGTCGAAGGAGAATTTTTCCAAGTTGGCGTATAGCTTGTGCTATCGTAGGGTGTGCAAAACCTGTTGAATATGATGCAAGTGTTTGACCCAAGTCTTGTTGTAAATGAGAATGTCATCCAGATACACCACTACAAAATTATTGGTGAATGGTCGTAGGATATCGTCCATCATCCTCATGAAAGTGGCTAGAGCATTTGTCAAACCAAAGGGCATGAACAACCATTCAAAAAGGCCTTCCTTTGACTTGAAGGTGGTCTTCCATACATTTGTCTATTCTATCAAGACCTGCTGGTAGCCAGACTTCAGATCAATATTACTGATGTATTTTCCCCCCATGAGTTGATCAAGGAGGTCTTCGATTCAGGGAATCAGGTACCATTTTCTGACTGTGATTTTATTTAGAGCCCGGTAATCAATGAAGAGTCACCAGGTTCCATCTTTTTTCTATACCAGCACGATTGGGCTCCTACAAGGTTATGAGATGGGACGGATGTGCCCCTTGTGGAGAAGTTCTTGGGTATGTCACTTGATCTCCTCATTCTCTAATAGAGAGCGACGATAGACTGGTCCATTGGACAGTGGTTCCCCAGGGGTCATATCAATGTGGTGCTTGACCTGGCAGTGTAGAGGCACCTCAGTAGGTGAGGAGAATATATCCGAGTATTATTCCACGACCTTATCTACTTGCTTCTGCTGTGTGGAGAGGTCGACCACGAAGACCTTGGATGTGGCTATGATATTTTTCTTATTCTGAGAGTGAATCACGAAGAAGACAAAATTCCCCATCTGAGAGATGACCTTCCTGCATTGCTTAGCAGAGATCAAGGAAATAGCACTAGGTGGGACTGCCTTGGGTATCCTGTACAATTTCTTGTTCAAAGTAATAATAAAACTATGAGGCCTAGACTCATATATAGCATGACATTTCCAAAAATAAGGTTGGCCCAAAATAACATCACAAACTTTGAGAGGAGAAACATCACACAATACCTCGTCTTTGAAGGGCTTGATGCCATATGATAGTCGGAACAGTTGACTGACGCAGAGATCTCTTCCTTGGTGGAGCCATCCAATGGTGTAAGGTTGTGGGTGCGACGTTGTCAGCAGGGCCAACCGCTTGATGACCTCTACTGAGATGAGGTTCTTCTGGCTACCACTATCATTGATGAAGTGCATTGAGGTGCATTTTACCCACATCTGTGAATGGAAGAGGTGCTCTCCTTCTTTTGGCTCAGCTGGTTCACCAGGCTAGAGCTTGGTGGTAGCAACGGTGGCACCGAGTTCTACATCAATGATCTGTCTTCCCCTTTCTGTTTCTATATCAGACTTAGAACCCACATTTGATTCATAGGATTTCACTTCAGCCACCAATGACTGCTTTGAGTGGCAGTCAACAGTGTTATGCCAAGGTCTCTTATGGAAGTTGCACCACTTCTTGGTATCTTTCTTTGTCTTTCTGGTTTCCTTCTTTGCTTGTGGTTTGGACTTGTTGTCCTGATACTGTCCATATTTTATTTTTCCTTTGTTTTCTGGGTTGGGGCTGCCCTTTCCTAGATTTTTTCATGAGGGGTTCCCAGGCCCAAATTGCCGCGTCTTTTTTTTGAGCTTCTGCTCGATTTTGACGGCATATCGGTAGGACGCACCCAAGGATGAGATGTCCAGAAATTCCATTTTGGTATGGATGTATCTATGTATAGCACTACAATACTTGAGCACCATATGTCTCTCCGAATATTTGATACCCAACTTGGTGCAGAAGGTATGGAAGATACTTGTGAAATCTGGCACTGCTTGTTCTCTTTCTTGCCACAGTGTTGTCCATTTGGTATACAAGTCATCATAACTTTCAACAGGGTAGTATTGTTCCTTAATAACATCCCCGAAGGATTACCAGGTGTCAATGACTATAAATAATGAGGGTTCCTCTATTTCCTTTTTCTCACAGAAATTTTCCCACCAATCTTTGACACGGGGAACGACTTTGAGGAGCGCAAAAGTAATCTTTTCTCTATTCAAAAAGTTATGGACAGAAAAATACCCTTCTAGTAGATTCAACCAATTGTCTACAACATATGCATCTATTTGACCTTCAAATATAGGAATATCGAAGTTTATTTGTACCTTGAAGGGGGCAGTTCCTCTGCTCGAAGAAGATGCGTCGCCTGTTGGTAGCCGCTGAAGGATTTGTGCGAAACTATCTATCATCTCATTCCTTTGTTGCATGAGGGATTCCTCAATCAATAGTTTGAGAGGATATCCTATCCCTTCATATTTATTTTCTCCTACCATGAGAGGTTTCTTGGGCGTGCAAGAGATTTTGTCCTCAAGAGAAACAAGCTTGAGACCCAACTCTTTGTACTCCGACCTTGTTGGGGACATGCATTAAGATGACAAGGAGTAGACCCCTTTGATACCACTGATCCAGATTTTATGAGTAGAATGAAATGAATACATATTATTAACAAGTTCTTAACACAAAATAATAGAGATACAGTAAAACTGGTTTTCTATTCAATAAGGAAATAAGTTGAAACTGTAAAATGCAGCGGAAACAAGCTTACTGGAATGGTGGCGACTTATCTCTGAGAAGAGATGTGACGTCTGCGCTCATTCACAATAAGATGATTAAAATGAGGCTCTGAAGGCCTTTTTAAAATAATCACGAATGCCAAAAATCCTATAAATCCAAAAACCTAACCCTAGGAGATGGAGCGCCAAAAGGCATGTGGGCCCCATTTGGGTAAGTTAGTACATCAACTTCCCATGGTCGTAACTTTTGCATACGATCTCCGTTTTAGGCGTATGATAGCCCGTTGGAAAGGTATCATCGAGGAGATTAATTTTGGAGGAAATATAGAAATAAATTACATATTTCTCACCGTTTTCCTAAAAAAACATCATTTAGGGCCTCAAAACAGCTTCGAAACTGAAAAACTGCTAAAAATAGTAAATTACCAAAATTGCCAGAAAACTGTTTTGAGCCAATTGGAAAAGGTGGGTGGCCACCGATATCCACCTAGATCATTATTCTATATGGGTTGAATTTCCTCCTAAATTGGATCAAATCAATTTACGATAAATCAAGGACCTGTATTGCAAACTACGTCACTTGTCACAATCAAGGATGCAAAACTATTGGAAATGCGAAGGGGTGGAAGTGTAGCAATTGAAGAGGATGACCTGTGCATATTCTTTGCACAAGAATTAAAAATAGTTAGTATTAAGTGCACCAAGTATAGGTATATGAACATATGGTGGCACTCAATGCAACTATGTATTGTGCACCTTGGCAGTGGAAGAGAAATATCACTAGCACAACCGATACTATGTTTTTTTCAATTCTTGGGAAGAGAATTCATGTCGATTATTATTGTGCATTTTGACACTTGCTATTGGAAAACCTCTGTCCAAACTCAAAAGTGGCCATGTATAAAATATTTTGACTAACAAATTATCCAAAGACAAATAGATCGTAGACCTAGGATTACCCCAAAGCCAAGAGCAGGATGTCAATATGGTAAAATGTATTTTACACATATATCTACTAACTTTCAAATACCAATAGGAATAAAAAAAAACCATCGAGTAGTCTATATATAAGCTTCACATTTTCTTAGCACTGCTTCTAGATGTGTGGCATTTCCTCCTAAAGTGAAGAAAATGAATTTATCATAAATCAGTGACCTATTTTTCAAATAACGTTGCTTGTCACAATCACAGATGCAAAAGTATTAGAAATATGGAGTTGTGGAAGTGTAGCAATGCAGGAGGATGACTGGTGTAGGTTCTGCACACAAGGATTTAAAATAGAACATCTTAAGTAGACCAAGTATAGTTGTGTGAATTGGATGAGGATTCAAAATAGACTATGTGAATACTTTCTCTATTTGCAGTCCTTGTGCAGGATTCTATACTTTCGACCCTTGTGTTGAGAATCCATGGCACTTATGGTTTGGAATTAGTAGAGTTGGTTGCATAGAAACTTGTGTGATTAGCAGAGTGATGTCATCAACACTTCCGCATAGGTGTATGCTGCACAGAGGTGATGCTTTTTCTATATAGAACTTGGTCCATATTCAAATATTGTGTGGAGAACTGTTACGTCTTCTCTTTCCGCACTGTCACAATTATGCATCTCACATCATGTTTGAGAGTGTGTTCTCTATGCATATTGCAGTTACTTGGTATATTCAAATTTACATTGGTGTTTTATTTGTAGTGATTCTAGATGTGTGGCATTTCCTACTAAATTAGAGAAAATCAATTTACCATAAATTAGTGACATATATTGCAAATTATGTCGCTTGTCACAACCAAGGATGCAAAACTATTGGAAATACAGAGGCGTGTAAGTGTAACAATGTGACAGGATGACCCATGCAGGTTCTCCACGCAAGGCTTAAAAATAGACCGTCTTAGGTAGACCAAGTATAGCTATGAACATATGGTGGAACTTGGTGCAACCATGTCTTGGGCACTTTGGCAATGGAAGAGGAATATCGCTAGCGCATCTAGTATTGTGTATTTTCAATGATTGTGCAGAGAATTCATGTCGGTTATTATTTTTTAGTTTCACACCTTCTATTAGAAAACCTTTATCCAACGTCAAAAGCGGTGAATTAAAAACACTTTTGACTAGCAAATTATCCAAAGAAAAATAGATTGCGGATATGGGATTACCCCAAATCCAAGAGCAGTTGTCAATCTGCTAAAATAAGTTTTACACGTATATTGGTTACCTTTCAAATAAAAATAGCCATAATAAAAACCATCGAGCAGTCTACAAATAAGCAACACATTTTCTTCGCACTGATTCTAGATGTGTGGGCTTTCCTCCTAAATTAGAGAAAATCAATTTATCATAAATCAATGACTTATTTTTCAAATTACATTTCTTTTCATAATCACTGATGTAGAAGTATTGGAAATGCAAAGTTGCAGAAGTGTAGAAATGTGGGAGGATGACCCTTGGAGGGATTAAAAAATAGACCATCTCGTGTAAACAAAGTATACCCATGGGGACTATGAGAATGCATGCCACTTATGGTCTAGCATTGGAAGCGTTAGTTGCATAAACACTTGTGTGATTGGAAAAGCAATGTCGCCAACACTTTCACATAGGTGTATGTTGCATAGAGCTAGTGCTTTGTCTATTTAGCACTTGGTCTATCTTGAAATATTGTGCGGAGAACAAATATGTCTACTCTTTCCGCATTGTAGCAGTTCCACATCTCACATCATGTTTGATAGTATGTACTCTATACATACTACATTTAATTGGTTTCATTCAAATTTTCATTGGCATTGGTGTAGTGTTTAAGCAAACCAGTCCTCTTTTATAAGTTGTGTTGGTGGATCAAATATGAAATATTCTTGACGTGCATCATATATGCGAAAAAAATTTAGTGCTTGCTTATTATTTTTCTTTTTCATGGGTGGATTAAATTGGTCAAGATCTATTTCAGAAATTATATATATGGAAAAGGAAACAAAGATAAACATAGACAAAAGCAAGGTATGATGTTTTCAGATAGTTTTTTTTTTTTAATTTCCACAATTGTTGGATGTTATAGACATAGCTTCATCATCATTAGAATTATATAAAATGAATGAAATATTTTTTTCATATTCTTGTTACATATTTAGAAAGTTCTTCTTTCTGTGTTGGATAAAGAAATTGTGTCGGGCATTGCAAGTAGATGATATAGCAGATATTCTGGTCACAGAGAAAATAAACTATCGACAATTTGCATGTTGTTTTCATCTCGCTGCCATCGATATGCATTGTTATCTGACTTGTTTGATGTGCATTACATCGAAATAATCACTAGTGTTTAAAAATAGAATAGGGAATAAAAAGAAACATGGAACAAGAATTGCAGAGGTGCTTTTTTCTAATTTTATCTTTGTACTATTCATTTGTTGTTCATTAATAACATTGCTTGTCACAATCGCAGATGGAAAAATATTAAAAATATGGAATTGCGGAAGTGTGGCAATGTGGGAGGATGACTAGTGTAGGTTCTCTGCACAAGGATTGAAAATAGACCGTTTTAAGTAGACCAAGTATAGTTGTGTGAATTGGACAAGGATTCAAAATAGACTAAGTGAATGCTTGCTCTATTTTTGGTCCTTGTGCAAGATTCTATACTTTTGACCCTTGCACTGAGAATTCATGCCACTTATGGTTTGGAATTAGTAGAGTTTTTTTAAGCAAACTGGTCCTCTTTTATAAACTATGTTGGTGGATCAAATATGAAATATTCTTGATGTGCATCATATATGCTAAACACAAATTAGTGCTTGATTTTTATTTTTATTTTTCATGGGTGGATTAAATTGGTCAAGAGCTATTTCAGAAATTATATATATGGAAAAGGAATCAAAGATAAACATAGACAAAAACAAGGTATGATGTTTACATATAGTTTTTTTTTTTTATTTCTTTTTTATAAATTTCCCTAGTTGTTGGATGCTATAGACATAGCTTCATCATCATCAAAATGTCATAAAATGAAAAAAAATATTTTTTTCATATTCTTGTTACATATTTAGAAATTTCTTGTTTCTATGTTGGATAAAGAAATTGTGTCAGGCATTGCAAGTAGATGATATAGCAGATATTTTGGTCACAGAGAAAATAAACTATTTACAATTTGCATGTTGTTTTCATCTCACTGCCATTGATATGTATTTCTATTTGAATTGTTTGATGTGCATTACATCGAAATAATCACTAGTGTTTAAAAAGAGAATAGGGAATAAAAAGAAACATGGAAGAAGAATTGCAGAGGTGTTTTTTTTTAATTTTATCTTTGTACTATTCATTTGTTGTTCATTAATATTGTGTATTTCATGTGATTTTGACGTAAGGGTTTACTTGCGTGTTCATTGAATTTGGTGCACTTCTTTCACATGAAAATGAAATAGAGAAATTGTAGGAGAGAAACAAGTAAAAAGAAATGAAGGAGAAGAAACTCAAGAACAATGTCCCAAGAGGAGGTATGCTTGTAACAATTACACAAGGAACAACCTTTTGTTTTGGTAAATTATATGCATATGCAATAATATATATCGATATTGCATAGTTCTATGTATAATCTAAAGTGAACATTGCATCTATTACTATCATATTGAAAGTGAGTTGGAAATCGAGGGTTTGTTTAGATTTTATGTACACAAATACAAGGCATCTTCACATTGAATGTTTTGTGGTGGGCTAAACATATTATCACCGAAGCTGATCTAGGAATTACACAGACATGCTATCCTTTTTTTTATTATATGTGACTGGACAATGTATTGAAGAAAAAATCTTGGACTTGCACTGATTGGCTATTAGTGCATTGATGAAGTAATAAACATATAGCATTAAAGTAGATAACTATTGATTTGAGGAAATACACAACATATTTCAAAACAAAAATAGAGTTTGGATTATTTTTATTTGAAAAAAATGACATATACAAAGACAAACTAGTACATTTCATAGAATTGTACTATGCACTTTGCTCATTTCAACAATGGTTGCATGGCTCTGGGTCATGGATTATGTGTTGTTAATATGTGCTTGTCCTATCATTTAATGCTTTTTTGTCAAAGGGAAATAATATTTAGAAACAAGATGATCTTACTTGTTTATATATGTTAACACTGCCACTTGATGCATTTAGTGTTATAGATAAACAAGAAGATAAAGTGAGGATAATGTTGACATATGGTGCATGATGGCTTATTTTTATATATATTTCACCCTATTAGAGACTTCTAACACTAACATTCAGTACTTAGCAAGTTTTGCATGCTATTATCTTAGTATTTCCTAAGCTTAATACCTACTAAGACATCAGAAAAATGGTATGTTGAATTGTGAGTGTTGTGAATGTGGCTAGGTTGGATACTCACACATTGCTTGACTAAGTTCAAAACATATATATGGGTTGTTGTTACAATAGATGACAACTTTTGGAATGAGTAAGGTTGTCCCAGAGGTGGAACATGGATTTGGTATACATTTGTCTGGGCTGACAATGTCTCTTTGATTTGGATTCCTCTAGACTGAAGAAGTTTGGGCATGCTTCACCTTGTATTATATAAATTCAAGCAGTAGTTGGCCCAATTTATACAACTAGACCTTGTTGGCATAGGGAAAGGCCCAAGGTTCAACTCCAAGAGCACACCAACAAGCCCTAACTACTGGCCCTTTCAGCAACACCTATGAGCCAGATGCAGTCTCACCCGAAGTAGCTATGAGGGGGTTGCAGGATAGAGATATCTACAACCAGAGGGGATATCAAGTGGATCCAATAAAAGAGTAATAAAAAATTTATATCACTTACCAGCTCAGATCTACTCGACACAACTATCTATCAGGTCTAACACAACAATACAATAACATTATATCAAATGACAAAAGAACACATCATCAATCATGCACAACATAAGATATACATGGTTCACCCTCTCCCTAGGGCTATGTCCACATCACTGTGCTTTATAATATATTAAGATGAAGCATATAGTTCTTGTCTACGCTCTTAGCTAGAAGATCTTCTTTCTTCTCCTCTATATCCCTCCCCTTCCTGCACACCCAGCTGCAGGATTGATCTTCGCACCTAGATGAATATCTTACAATACTAGAAGGCTCTACACTTATCACTTCTCTCTCACACAACAATAATCACTCATGCCAATAAAAAAATAGAACGAAAATACCAACAAACACATCCCAGATCCTTTAGACCTCTATTTATACATTACAATAGCTCACTGACATCCTTAGGTCAGAACCTAGGTGTCAAAACCCTAGATACCAAAACCCTCGGTGTCTAAAACCCTGGATCAACTTGACCTGTGTTTTCAGGGCTTCACCAGCCCGTCTTTCCTTACTTCTTGCACGGTGCTCCAAAGCATCCAACGGTGGTTTTTTTCTGCTTACTGAGTTGTCCACAATCCTTCTTCCTTGTTGATCTATCATCCTTGATTTCCTCATCCAATGACTTGATTTCTCTTACTTCACTCTTTCTTTTCTTCTCTTTTGCTCACTCCAACCTAGTCTCAGTCACCGTGTCTTCCACGTAGTTCGTATTCCTTCCTTTCTACCTTAATATTCACTTAATTCCATACCCAAGGACCAATAGGCCCCCAAAACTCACCTGCGACTCGTCCCAAGGCACTTCAGCTATGATCATTCTGTTTTTCTTCGACTTCAAACTGCATAGGGAAGCCTTTGCTTTCTGCTCGATTCCTCCCTTCCTTCCTTGTGCAGACTGTCTTTTCTGTGTCTGATACCCAGTTTCAACTGAACCTGGTACCTAGACCCTCTTCCTCATTCTTTTACTGGGGGCTGCGAGGCAACTGGTTGTTGTAATATAATTTCAACCAGCTCCCATTCATTAATCCCTCCTTCCATTCTCCATTCAAAGTATTCAACTGTGCATCTCCTCCTTTTGTAACATAGGAAATCTCATATGGCCCAAGCCAATGCATTCTAAACTTTCCTGGATGCTTCATAAACTTTCTTTCATATACCAATACCAAATCACCTTGCTTAAATGCCCTCTTCTTGATGTGCCTGTCATGGTAGGCCTTCTCTCTGTCCTTCTGTACTTACTGATGCAATCCTACAATAAATATGTCTTCTTCTAGTTTGACCAACTGTGCAAGCCTCTCTTGAACAACGCCAGTGTCATCCATCTCTGTAAAGGCAATGATTCTTAGGCTTGGTACCAAATATTCCATTGGGACAACGAATTCTAGACCATAAACCAACTTAAAAGTGGTCTTCATTTTTATCTTCTTTCAAGTGGTTCTATAGGCCCATAGTATTGCTGGTACTCTCAAATCCTAGTCATCCCTGTTCACACTGCAAATATTTGTCAACGTTGTCTCCAATATTTTGTTGAATGCTTCAACTGTCCCATTCGCTTGTGGATGGTAAGGTGTGCTCTTTTGATGATGGACTGCAAATTCCTCTGTCAAGGCTTCAACTGTCTTATTGATGATGTGTATGCCTTGATCGCTCATAAGGATCTCCAGGCATCCAAACCGGGTTATGATGTCATCAAATATGAAGCGCGCAACTGTGGTTGCACTACAATCCTTAACTTCTCTTGCTTTGGCCCATATGGTCAAGTACTCTATCGCAATGATTATGTACATTTCTCTTGTGTGCTTTCCTGGTGGATTTATAGGTCCTACGAAGTCAATGGCCCATTTCTCAAATGCTTGGAGGGTCAGATGGGGTGCTAAAGGCATTTCATCTCTTTTGGATGGTTTCCCAACTCATTGGCATACATCACAGGATCTATAATAGTCCTTAGCATCTTTGTGTAGGGTAGGCCACCAAAGTCCATCTCTAATAACCTTCTACGTTGTTTCTTTCCCTATGTAGTGTCCTCCTACGATGCCTTCATGAGCTTCAACTAGGATCAATGGTCTCTCTGCTTCCATAACACACCTCCTCAATATCTCATCAGGTCCCATCTTGTATAGTTGTCGAGCTATAAGTGAAAAGCCTGCAATGCGCACTACTAGATGTTTCTTCTGGGTGATTGTATACTCACTAGGTGTCATTCCTGTTGACGAGAACTAGGCTATTTCTGCGAAGTGATCATCAATCTTTATAATGGATAGAAAATGTGCATATGGAAGTGTATCCTCCAAGCTAGTAGGCTCTTCTCCATGTTCCACCCTCGACAAGTGGTCAGGACCTTTTTTCATTCTTCCTGGATTAACCACGATCTCAAAATCATATTCCTGAAATCGAAGAAGCCATCTGCATATTATCCCCCCGAACACTGGCTTGTTGACTAGGTATTTTAGCGCAAAGTGATCAATAAACATTTTAAAGTGTCCTCCCAAAAAGTAGTGGCGAAAATTTTGTAGCACATACACCATGGCTAACCCTTCTCTCTCAGTAGTGGTGTAATTAATATCAGTTGTTGATAGCTTCCTACTAGCAAAGGCTAACGGGTGATAAATATCTCCTGCTCCTGGTTGTGCTAACACATCTCCTAATGCAATGGAAGATGCATCAACATGCACGTGAAATTCCTTGCTCCAATTTGGGAAAACCAGAATAGGCGCAATAACCATTTTATGTTTTAGTGTGTCAAAGCTCTGCTGGCATTCTTTTGTCCAATGAAACTGACAATCTTTTTTCAAAAGCTTCTCCATGGGTGCAGTAATCTGTGCATATCCTTTAATGAACTTCATATAGTATCCAGTATGTCCCAGCGCAGTGCGTAACTATTTGACTGAAGTAGGAGGGGGAATATCAACTATAATGGCGATCTTGGAGGGATCTACCAACAATCCCTGCTTACACACAATATAACCTAGAAACACTCTGAAGGGTGAAGAGAAGATGCACTTCTTCAAGTTTAAGGAAATCTGACTCTGCCTGCACTTATCCAACATTAGTCTTAAACATTCAATATGATTATGCAAAATGCTGAAAAAAATCCAATCATCAAAATGTGCTTCCACGAATTTATGTAAAAAATCCTTAAATGCTTCGACCACCACTCTGGAAAACATGGTTGGTGCATTATTCAATCCAAATGGCAACACTATATATTGGTAGGATCCCCATTCTGTTGAAAATGTGGTCTTATGGCGATAGTCCTTGGAAATCTGGATCTGAGGGTATCCTGAAAATCCATTTGTAAAATAATATATCTCTTGTCCTCCTACATTATATAACACTTCATCAGTGAATGGCGTAGGGAATGGGTCATGCAAACAGACATCATTCAGCTTCCTGAGATCTATGTAGATCCTGATATCTCCTGTCTTCTTGTCTTGTACCACCATAGGGCTAATTCATTCTGACTCTTCGACATGTTCTGTGATCACTGCTTCTAGCATTATGTTGATCTCAATCTTCACTTACTCCTTATATTTAGGGTTCAATCTATAAGGTCTCTGTTTGGCTGGTCTGGCATCTGGTTTCAAAGGGATCCTCATCTCTCCCATAGGCCCTTTAATTCCCTTCATATTAGTGAACTTGGTTGGAAACAAGTCCTGATATTCATG
>ML789052.1:843145-859261 GCA_009831015.1 Picea engelmannii | reverse complement strand
TTCTCTTTCCGCACTGTCACAATTATGCATCTCACATCATGTTTGAGAGTGTGTTCTCTATGCATATTGCAGTTACTTGGTATATTCAAATTTACATTGGTGTTTTATTTGTAGTGATTCTAGATGTGTGGCATTTCCTACTAAATTAGAGAAAATCAATTTACCATAAATTAGTGACATATATTGCAAATTATGTCGCTTGTCACAACCAAGGATGCAAAACTATTGGAAATACAGAGGCGTGTAAGTGTAACAATGTGACAGGATGACCCATGCAGGTTCTCCACGCAAGGCTTAAAAATAGACCGTCTTAGGTAGACCAAGTATAGCTATGAACATATGGTGGAACTTGGTGCAACCATGTCTTGGGCACTTTGGCAATGGAAGAGGAATATCGCTAGCGCATCTAGTATTGTGTATTTTCAATGATTGTGCAGAGAATTCATGTCGGTTATTATTTTTTAGTTTCACACCTTCTATTAGAAAACCTTTATCCAACGTCAAAAGCGGTGAATTAAAAACACTTTTGACTAGCAAATTATCCAAAGAAAAATAGATTGCGGATATGGGATTACCCCAAATCCAAGAGCAGTTGTCAATCTGCTAAAATAAGTTTTACACGTATATTGGTTACCTTTCAAATAAAAATAGCCATAATAAAAACCATCGAGCAGTCTACAAATAAGCAACACATTTTCTTCGCACTGATTCTAGATGTGTGGGCTTTCCTCCTAAATTAGAGAAAATCAATTTATCATAAATCAATGACTTATTTTTCAAATTACATTTCTTTTCATAATCACTGATGTAGAAGTATTGGAAATGCAAAGTTGCAGAAGTGTAGAAATGTGGGAGGATGACCCTTGGAGGGATTAAAAAATAGACCATCTCGTGTAAACAAAGTATACCCATGGGGACTATGAGAATGCATGCCACTTATGGTCTAGCATTGGAAGCGTTAGTTGCATAAACACTTGTGTGATTGGAAAAGCAATGTCGCCAACACTTTCACATAGGTGTATGTTGCATAGAGCTAGTGCTTTGTCTATTTAGCACTTGGTCTATCTTGAAATATTGTGCGGAGAACAAATATGTCTACTCTTTCCGCATTGTAGCAGTTCCACATCTCACATCATGTTTGATAGTATGTACTCTATACATACTACATTTAATTGGTTTCATTCAAATTTTCATTGGCATTGGTGTAGTGTTTAAGCAAACCAGTCCTCTTTTATAAGTTGTGTTGGTGGATCAAATATGAAATATTCTTGACGTGCATCATATATGCGAAAAAAATTTAGTGCTTGCTTATTATTTTTCTTTTTCATGGGTGGATTAAATTGGTCAAGATCTATTTCAGAAATTATATATATGGAAAAGGAAACAAAGATAAACATAGACAAAAGCAAGGTATGATGTTTTCAGATAGTTTTTTTTTTTTAATTTCCACAATTGTTGGATGTTATAGACATAGCTTCATCATCATTAGAATTATATAAAATGAATGAAATATTTTTTTCATATTCTTGTTACATATTTAGAAAGTTCTTCTTTCTGTGTTGGATAAAGAAATTGTGTCGGGCATTGCAAGTAGATGATATAGCAGATATTCTGGTCACAGAGAAAATAAACTATCGACAATTTGCATGTTGTTTTCATCTCGCTGCCATCGATATGCATTGTTATCTGACTTGTTTGATGTGCATTACATCGAAATAATCACTAGTGTTTAAAAATAGAATAGGGAATAAAAAGAAACATGGAACAAGAATTGCAGAGGTGCTTTTTTCTAATTTTATCTTTGTACTATTCATTTGTTGTTCATTAATAACATTGCTTGTCACAATCGCAGATGGAAAAATATTAAAAATATGGAATTGCGGAAGTGTGGCAATGTGGGAGGATGACTAGTGTAGGTTCTCTGCACAAGGATTGAAAATAGACCGTTTTAAGTAGACCAAGTATAGTTGTGTGAATTGGACAAGGATTCAAAATAGACTAAGTGAATGCTTGCTCTATTTTTGGTCCTTGTGCAAGATTCTATACTTTTGACCCTTGCACTGAGAATTCATGCCACTTATGGTTTGGAATTAGTAGAGTTTTTTTAAGCAAACTGGTCCTCTTTTATAAACTATGTTGGTGGATCAAATATGAAATATTCTTGATGTGCATCATATATGCTAAACACAAATTAGTGCTTGATTTTTATTTTTATTTTTCATGGGTGGATTAAATTGGTCAAGAGCTATTTCAGAAATTATATATATGGAAAAGGAATCAAAGATAAACATAGACAAAAACAAGGTATGATGTTTACATATAGTTTTTTTTTTTTATTTCTTTTTTATAAATTTCCCTAGTTGTTGGATGCTATAGACATAGCTTCATCATCATCAAAATGTCATAAAATGAAAAAAAATATTTTTTTCATATTCTTGTTACATATTTAGAAATTTCTTGTTTCTATGTTGGATAAAGAAATTGTGTCAGGCATTGCAAGTAGATGATATAGCAGATATTTTGGTCACAGAGAAAATAAACTATTTACAATTTGCATGTTGTTTTCATCTCACTGCCATTGATATGTATTTCTATTTGAATTGTTTGATGTGCATTACATCGAAATAATCACTAGTGTTTAAAAAGAGAATAGGGAATAAAAAGAAACATGGAAGAAGAATTGCAGAGGTGTTTTTTTTTAATTTTATCTTTGTACTATTCATTTGTTGTTCATTAATATTGTGTATTTCATGTGATTTTGACGTAAGGGTTTACTTGCGTGTTCATTGAATTTGGTGCACTTCTTTCACATGAAAATGAAATAGAGAAATTGTAGGAGAGAAACAAGTAAAAAGAAATGAAGGAGAAGAAACTCAAGAACAATGTCCCAAGAGGAGGTATGCTTGTAACAATTACACAAGGAACAACCTTTTGTTTTGGTAAATTATATGCATATGCAATAATATATATCGATATTGCATAGTTCTATGTATAATCTAAAGTGAACATTGCATCTATTACTATCATATTGAAAGTGAGTTGGAAATCGAGGGTTTGTTTAGATTTTATGTACACAAATACAAGGCATCTTCACATTGAATGTTTTGTGGTGGGCTAAACATATTATCACCGAAGCTGATCTAGGAATTACACAGACATGCTATCCTTTTTTTTATTATATGTGACTGGACAATGTATTGAAGAAAAAATCTTGGACTTGCACTGATTGGCTATTAGTGCATTGATGAAGTAATAAACATATAGCATTAAAGTAGATAACTATTGATTTGAGGAAATACACAACATATTTCAAAACAAAAATAGAGTTTGGATTATTTTTATTTGAAAAAAATGACATATACAAAGACAAACTAGTACATTTCATAGAATTGTACTATGCACTTTGCTCATTTCAACAATGGTTGCATGGCTCTGGGTCATGGATTATGTGTTGTTAATATGTGCTTGTCCTATCATTTAATGCTTTTTTGTCAAAGGGAAATAATATTTAGAAACAAGATGATCTTACTTGTTTATATATGTTAACACTGCCACTTGATGCATTTAGTGTTATAGATAAACAAGAAGATAAAGTGAGGATAATGTTGACATATGGTGCATGATGGCTTATTTTTATATATATTTCACCCTATTAGAGACTTCTAACACTAACATTCAGTACTTAGCAAGTTTTGCATGCTATTATCTTAGTATTTCCTAAGCTTAATACCTACTAAGACATCAGAAAAATGGTATGTTGAATTGTGAGTGTTGTGAATGTGGCTAGGTTGGATACTCACACATTGCTTGACTAAGTTCAAAACATATATATGGGTTGTTGTTACAATAGATGACAACTTTTGGAATGAGTAAGGTTGTCCCAGAGGTGGAACATGGATTTGGTATACATTTGTCTGGGCTGACAATGTCTCTTTGATTTGGATTCCTCTAGACTGAAGAAGTTTGGGCATGCTTCACCTTGTATTATATAAATTCAAGCAGTAGTTGGCCCAATTTATACAACTAGACCTTGTTGGCATAGGGAAAGGCCCAAGGTTCAACTCCAAGAGCACACCAACAAGCCCTAACTACTGGCCCTTTCAGCAACACCTATGAGCCAGATGCAGTCTCACCCGAAGTAGCTATGAGGGGGTTGCAGGATAGAGATATCTACAACCAGAGGGGATATCAAGTGGATCCAATAAAAGAGTAATAAAAAATTTATATCACTTACCAGCTCAGATCTACTCGACACAACTATCTATCAGGTCTAACACAACAATACAATAACATTATATCAAATGACAAAAGAACACATCATCAATCATGCACAACATAAGATATACATGGTTCACCCTCTCCCTAGGGCTATGTCCACATCACTGTGCTTTATAATATATTAAGATGAAGCATATAGTTCTTGTCTACGCTCTTAGCTAGAAGATCTTCTTTCTTCTCCTCTATATCCCTCCCCTTCCTGCACACCCAGCTGCAGGATTGATCTTCGCACCTAGATGAATATCTTACAATACTAGAAGGCTCTACACTTATCACTTCTCTCTCACACAACAATAATCACTCATGCCAATAAAAAAATAGAACGAAAATACCAACAAACACATCCCAGATCCTTTAGACCTCTATTTATACATTACAATAGCTCACTGACATCCTTAGGTCAGAACCTAGGTGTCAAAACCCTAGATACCAAAACCCTCGGTGTCTAAAACCCTGGATCAACTTGACCTGTGTTTTCAGGGCTTCACCAGCCCGTCTTTCCTTACTTCTTGCACGGTGCTCCAAAGCATCCAACGGTGGTTTTTTTCTGCTTACTGAGTTGTCCACAATCCTTCTTCCTTGTTGATCTATCATCCTTGATTTCCTCATCCAATGACTTGATTTCTCTTACTTCACTCTTTCTTTTCTTCTCTTTTGCTCACTCCAACCTAGTCTCAGTCACCGTGTCTTCCACGTAGTTCGTATTCCTTCCTTTCTACCTTAATATTCACTTAATTCCATACCCAAGGACCAATAGGCCCCCAAAACTCACCTGCGACTCGTCCCAAGGCACTTCAGCTATGATCATTCTGTTTTTCTTCGACTTCAAACTGCATAGGGAAGCCTTTGCTTTCTGCTCGATTCCTCCCTTCCTTCCTTGTGCAGACTGTCTTTTCTGTGTCTGATACCCAGTTTCAACTGAACCTGGTACCTAGACCCTCTTCCTCATTCTTTTACTGGGGGCTGCGAGGCAACTGGTTGTTGTAATATAATTTCAACCAGCTCCCATTCATTAATCCCTCCTTCCATTCTCCATTCAAAGTATTCAACTGTGCATCTCCTCCTTTTGTAACATAGGAAATCTCATATGGCCCAAGCCAATGCATTCTAAACTTTCCTGGATGCTTCATAAACTTTCTTTCATATACCAATACCAAATCACCTTGCTTAAATGCCCTCTTCTTGATGTGCCTGTCATGGTAGGCCTTCTCTCTGTCCTTCTGTACTTACTGATGCAATCCTACAATAAATATGTCTTCTTCTAGTTTGACCAACTGTGCAAGCCTCTCTTGAACAACGCCAGTGTCATCCATCTCTGTAAAGGCAATGATTCTTAGGCTTGGTACCAAATATTCCATTGGGACAACGAATTCTAGACCATAAACCAACTTAAAAGTGGTCTTCATTTTTATCTTCTTTCAAGTGGTTCTATAGGCCCATAGTATTGCTGGTACTCTCAAATCCTAGTCATCCCTGTTCACACTGCAAATATTTGTCAACGTTGTCTCCAATATTTTGTTGAATGCTTCAACTGTCCCATTCGCTTGTGGATGGTAAGGTGTGCTCTTTTGATGATGGACTGCAAATTCCTCTGTCAAGGCTTCAACTGTCTTATTGATGATGTGTATGCCTTGATCGCTCATAAGGATCTCCAGGCATCCAAACCGGGTTATGATGTCATCAAATATGAAGCGCGCAACTGTGGTTGCACTACAATCCTTAACTTCTCTTGCTTTGGCCCATATGGTCAAGTACTCTATCGCAATGATTATGTACATTTCTCTTGTGTGCTTTCCTGGTGGATTTATAGGTCCTACGAAGTCAATGGCCCATTTCTCAAATGCTTGGAGGGTCAGATGGGGTGCTAAAGGCATTTCATCTCTTTTGGATGGTTTCCCAACTCATTGGCATACATCACAGGATCTATAATAGTCCTTAGCATCTTTGTGTAGGGTAGGCCACCAAAGTCCATCTCTAATAACCTTCTACGTTGTTTCTTTCCCTATGTAGTGTCCTCCTACGATGCCTTCATGAGCTTCAACTAGGATCAATGGTCTCTCTGCTTCCATAACACACCTCCTCAATATCTCATCAGGTCCCATCTTGTATAGTTGTCGAGCTATAAGTGAAAAGCCTGCAATGCGCACTACTAGATGTTTCTTCTGGGTGATTGTATACTCACTAGGTGTCATTCCTGTTGACGAGAACTAGGCTATTTCTGCGAAGTGATCATCAATCTTTATAATGGATAGAAAATGTGCATATGGAAGTGTATCCTCCAAGCTAGTAGGCTCTTCTCCATGTTCCACCCTCGACAAGTGGTCAGGACCTTTTTTCATTCTTCCTGGATTAACCACGATCTCAAAATCATATTCCTGAAATCGAAGAAGCCATCTGCATATTATCCCCCCGAACACTGGCTTGTTGACTAGGTATTTTAGCGCAAAGTGATCAATAAACATTTTAAAGTGTCCTCCCAAAAAGTAGTGGCGAAAATTTTGTAGCACATACACCATGGCTAACCCTTCTCTCTCAGTAGTGGTGTAATTAATATCAGTTGTTGATAGCTTCCTACTAGCAAAGGCTAACGGGTGATAAATATCTCCTGCTCCTGGTTGTGCTAACACATCTCCTAATGCAATGGAAGATGCATCAACATGCACGTGAAATTCCTTGCTCCAATTTGGGAAAACCAGAATAGGCGCAATAACCATTTTATGTTTTAGTGTGTCAAAGCTCTGCTGGCATTCTTTTGTCCAATGAAACTGACAATCTTTTTTCAAAAGCTTCTCCATGGGTGCAGTAATCTGTGCATATCCTTTAATGAACTTCATATAGTATCCAGTATGTCCCAGCGCAGTGCGTAACTATTTGACTGAAGTAGGAGGGGGAATATCAACTATAATGGCGATCTTGGAGGGATCTACCAACAATCCCTGCTTACACACAATATAACCTAGAAACACTCTGAAGGGTGAAGAGAAGATGCACTTCTTCAAGTTTAAGGAAATCTGACTCTGCCTGCACTTATCCAACATTAGTCTTAAACATTCAATATGATTATGCAAAATGCTGAAAAAAATCCAATCATCAAAATGTGCTTCCACGAATTTATGTAAAAAATCCTTAAATGCTTCGACCACCACTCTGGAAAACATGGTTGGTGCATTATTCAATCCAAATGGCAACACTATATATTGGTAGGATCCCCATTCTGTTGAAAATGTGGTCTTATGGCGATAGTCCTTGGAAATCTGGATCTGAGGGTATCCTGAAAATCCATTTGTAAAATAATATATCTCTTGTCCTCCTACATTATATAACACTTCATCAGTGAATGGCGTAGGGAATGGGTCATGCAAACAGACATCATTCAGCTTCCTGAGATCTATGTAGATCCTGATATCTCCTGTCTTCTTGTCTTGTACCACCATAGGGCTAATTCATTCTGACTCTTCGACATGTTCTGTGATCACTGCTTCTAGCATTATGTTGATCTCAATCTTCACTTACTCCTTATATTTAGGGTTCAATCTATAAGGTCTCTGTTTGGCTGGTCTGGCATCTGGTTTCAAAGGGATCCTCATCTCTCCCATAGGCCCTTTAATTCCCTTCATATTAGTGAACTTGGTTGGAAACAAGTCCTGATATTCATGTAGTAACTTTGTAATCTTGTCAATGGTGGAAACATCCCAATAGTCTCCAACATTGGAAAGCTTTGGTGTTTTCTCTGTTCCAATGTTGACTTTCTTGATCTTGATCAAATTTTCAATGAAAGGTAGCTCAAATCTGGGTTCTTCTATGTCCCTTTGGCCTTCTATTTCGGTGATGTTTACCTTCCTAGGATCATCATCTTCATCAACATTGATATTGTAACAGCTTTGTAGTTTTTGAAAAGGCGCAGTCCATTCATCCTCTTCTTGCTCCAAAGGGAAGCTAGGTGCCTCCTCTAACACTTTATGTCTTATGACCTGTAATGCTTGATCTATTGTAGGATATTGGATTTCAAATAAGAAGGTAGTTACAAAGTTTTGGGTCATACCTTCCCAATCTGTAGTGATGAGGCACAGTTCTTCTTGAAGGTACCAGTTGATAGGGGTTGTGTCCAGTGTGTTTATGAATTTGTGCAACCACTGTTCTTGAGGGATGTTTCTCCAGGCTTCCTCGCAACTTCGCACATGGTATTTTAGACATCTTTGACCTATGTATCTAACTTCACAACCTTCTACTTTCTGTGAGAACCGTGCTGTCATCAAGGTGCGATATTGTACCCAATCTATAATATTGTGTTTGTGTGTCCCCCACCACCTTGCTAGAGTTTCTTTCAAGGCCTCGTCTAGTGCCAACAATATTTGTTGTGTTGGTACAATTTCTTCAAACTTCACCAAGAATGCTTCTAAATGATTTAGACCATCAAAGGTGGGAAATTTACTTACTGTTATGCCGATCCAACAAACTTTTCTGGTCAATCTGGCACACCTTCTAGTAGATACTTCGTACATTTTGTTCTTCCAGTTCTCCAGTGCTTCTTCTGAATATGATGAGCATGCGATGTCACTTATCCAACTCAAATTTCCATCTGTTGTGGGATTAATGTAATCAGGTTGTTTGGATGTCAACTTGTATATGTTTTTTAACTCATATGTACTGTCTTATTCTCTGATGGGCTCTATGTATCTCGGACCTTCATCAGGGTCCAAAGGTGCAATGACCCTAAGGCCATCACCCTCAAACGTCATTCTTATTTTATTTAAATCAACCACAGTGGAATTGTTGAAAGCCCATTCAATTCCCAACAACACAGGGTAAGGAAATCTATCATCAACTATCTCAATCACCTCAAAATCGACAAACATCATCACTCCATCGATGTCCACAAGGAAATCTTCTAATCTTCCAAAGGGGATTACAGCCTGTTGATTAGCCATCCTAAGACTGGTAGGGGAATATATCAACTTAGGTTTTCCCATCAGTGCCCAAGTCTGCTTCATCATGATGTTAACCTCCGACCCTAATTCGAGGACCACATAGTCTATATCATACTCTCCAATTTGAGCGTTCAGGTGTAATTCTTTATTTGTGCTTCTCTTTTTAGATATTTGGTGTACTTCTCTACTTAGTAAGGGGTCTATATTTCTTATCTCATACTGCCTGATTAAATTTTGTAGCTCTTGGACAATGCTTTCATCCTAAATCAACTTAATACAAGTATATAAGAATTCCATGAGCTTGCTTACCGATTTTCCTTGTTTTGGCAGAGCAAACTGATCGAATGCCAGAGGCATTCCATATTCTCTTAATTCTGGTCACGTCTTTGAGGAAGAGCCTTGGTCTCCCATGAATTCCTTTCTTTCCTCCTCAAATATTTGCTTTTCTTTCTTTGCATCAAAAGTTTGTGTCTTCTCTACAACTTTCCCGACTCCTGATTCTTCTATAGTCTTTCCTTGGGCCATTCTGTCTTCTTCTGTAACAATGCCTCCTCTAGTGATAACATCGACTCTGGAATATTCTCCATGAGGTTCTACTTTGATTAGTTGTATTTTCTGTTTTCCTCGTTTCTCTTGAAGATTGGCTAACATCACAGGACAATGTTCTATGACATGTTTAAATGAGTTGTAGTAGTTGCAAGTGGTACAAGGGTTATGAAAGTCCCTTTCCAAGTGTCCTAGCTGTGCACAGTGATAACAGATTATCTGTCCTCGATCTCGACCCATACCTCCTCCTCTTCCTCTTCCTAAAAATCTACAATGAGGGTTGAAGTTTCCTCTCCCAGGGGAGTTATACTGAGCAGTGCTTCCTTCTTGTTGTACTTCACCTTGAGTTTTGTGTATATCCCTTGACCTTTCATGCATGAGATCGTAATCCCTAAAATCCCTTTCATCGTGTCCCACAGACTTACAAAACGTGCAATACAAATTTGTGGGTGTATGAACATATTTTTGCATGTAATAGCACTCACCAGGGCGATGTCTATTTCTACATACCTTGCACCAGGGTAGGGTGAATTTCTTCAAAGGACTCAGAGCTCCAGAGGCCAAGTACTCATGAAATAGGGGACAATGTTCCTTGTCACGACCTTCTAGTTTTCATCTGACACACTAGATGTATTCTCTTTTACATTTTCCCTTGTCTTTCTTCATATCTTCGACCTGCAAAGACAAACTAGTTAGTTGACTCAAGATTTGACTCATACATGAGCTAGATCCTCCCATAGAGGTTGATTCTAACTTCATAACGATCTCCAATGCCTCATCTTGCAAAGCAATCTTCTGCTGCATCAGAGGAACTCTGATGTGTGGTAAGAGAGAAGCAATGAACCATTCCTTGTTCTGCTCATCTGGGATCTGAAAACTCAAATGGCCTGTGAGGGTCTTGAACCTTTGATCAAACTCCCAAACAGGTTCAACTACTTTCTGCTTAATTTCCTTCAGTTCTGTAATTCACTGGGACTCTGACTTGGGTTTTTTGAATTATGAAATCGGCACAGTCTTGATCTAGTACAACGGTTTCAGCTTGGCAACTCCTTGGACAAAATTCATGTACTAGCTCAGTGCGTAGTCTCTCAGGGTAGTACTAAAATGAGCTCATTTAACAGCTTCATCGGTGATATTCTTAATACTCCACATGGATTCACAAAGAAACCAGTGTTGTTTGGGGTCTTCAAATCCATCTCCTCTAAAGGTGGGTAACCTCATCTCATCTGCCATAGATCTTCCTAGGCTTCTTGTCTGAGTATATGCTGAACTACTAGTAACAATACTCTGAGGACTCTTGTGACTCTGACTATTATGATTGCTTAACGCTGCAGAATCAACAAGAGGAGTAATAGTACTTACTTCAACAGTCTGCGCAGTTTCTTAAGTTTCTGGTTCTTCTTGGCGAGGTTCTTCAGCTTTCCCTTCCTCTTCCCTAGTAGGTTTTGAATGCTCTTCATCTGTCAGATCTGCCTCTTCTCCACTGTAGAAACCCTCGTCCCCATAGTTCTTCTTAAATAGGTTCACAAGAGGAAATTCTTTGAACACTCTCCCACTGTGCGTATGTCCAGCCTCTGTGTCTCTTTCACTGTCTGAGTTCTTGAACATTAGCTCTTCAATCCAGCAAAATATTGTATCTTCAAGATGTTCTTCTCATGCCATAGCATCTTGATCTTCAGCTTTAGAAAATGTAAAAATTTTCCTCTTTGCTTGGCTATACGATTCTACTCTGTCAAAAAACAACTCGGTGATGTACCCTCCTATGGTACTGTCGAACCAGTGATCCACTTCTCTTGAAATGACATTATTAGCTCTCTTAACCTTCTTGATCAACACTGACGTCCAAACCATAGTTGTCTTAGATCGGATCTCGAACTGGGTATCTGCTAATCTGGATAACCACTCATATAGCTCCTTATGAATCCCTCCAAAGAAAATCCCGTGTATATCAGTAAAGATATGCCTTCCCAACCAATCCTTTGTACTAAGATTAGGGTTCTTGTTCTAGGCTTCAGCAAAGTCCTTTTCTTGATCTTCTATCTACTTTTGAATCTTTGTCTTCGATGGAAACCACCTTGACATTCCCTCAAGAATATTCTTGTCCCATCAACGGAACCATTTGTTGGCACAGGGGAAAACCTAGGGTTCAACTGCAAGAGCGCACCAACAAGCCCTAACTACTGGCCCTTTCATAAACACCTACCAGGTAGATGCAGTCTCACCCGAAGTAGCTATGAGGGGGTTGCAGGAAAAATATATCTACAACCAGAGGGGATATCAAGTGGATCCAATACAAGAACAATACAACATTTATACATCACTTACCAGCTCAAATCTACTCCACACAACTATTTATCAGGTCTAACACAACAATACAATAACAATATATCAAATGACGAAAGAACAAAGCATCAATCACACACAACATAAGATATATGTGGTTCACCCTCTCCCTAGGGCTACGTCCACAGAACTGTGGTTTATAATATATTAAGATGAAGCATACAGTTCTTGTTTGCGCTCTTATCTAGCAGATCTTCTTTCTTCTCCTCTCTATCTGTCCCCTTCCTACGCACCCAGCTGCAGGATTGATCTTCGCACCCAGCTAAAGATATTACAATACCAGAAGGCTCTACACTTAACACTTCTCTCTCACACAACAATAATTACGCATGCCAATAACAAACTAGAACAACAATACCAACCAACAAATCCCAGGTCCTTTAGACCTATATTTATACATTAAAATATCTCACCGACAACCTTAGATCGAAACCTAGGTGTCAAAACCCTAGATACCAATACCCTAGGTGTCTAAATCCCTAGGCCATCTTGACTCACATTTTCAGGTCTTCACCAACCTGTCTTTCCTTCCTTCCCATGTGGTGCTCCAAAGCATCCAATGGTGGATTTTTCCATTTGCTGAGTTTTCCACGATCCTTCTTCCTTGTTGATCTGTCATCCTTAATCTCCTCTTCCAACGGATTTATTTCTATTACTTCACTCCATCTTTTCTTCTCTTTTTATCACTTCGACCTAGTCTCAGTCACTGTGTCTTCCGTGCAGTTCACATTCCTTCCTTTCTGCCTTAATATTCGCTTAATTCCATACCTAATGACCAACAAACCTTTTCCTAGTTACTCGAGCACTTCAAAATCACAAGGATGAGGTAATTGTTCCAACGGATAGGCCCAACATCATCCTCTTGTCTGGTTCGTCTTGGTTAATAACAAAGAAGAGGAGGATAACTACAAATGATAGAGGGGGAAGTATGAAAAATGAACTTGATGGGTTCAACAAAGGTGTTGATCCATGGTAGCACACACAACAGATTTTGACATAGAGAGTTGGAGAACCATAAGAAGTTTAAAGTACAGTTCAAGAAACTGTTTGGCGAGGCTAGGGATCTTGGTCATCAATTGTACATTAGGTCCCCTTTCCATCATTTTCCTTCACAGTGCCAACCGACATGAGAATGACATGGTGGGACTGCAAGAGGTCTACATGAACTGTTGGTTGTAGTAAATCACATGTTTTCTAGAAGAAGCCATGGATGAGGGGACTTTGCAGTTGAACTATGATTCCTAGAATAAATGGACCTGGTGGTTGGGTGGCTGGAAGAATTGGTCAATTGACATCTAGTGGGAGCTCTATTTGTGGATAAATGCAAATTGGTTGTGAGTACTATGGCCCTAGAAAGTGGTATAAATAGTTCAAAAGACAACCAAAAATTGTTGCGGTGATGTTCCCATTTTAGCGTCGACTCCATGCGTTGATGTTCCCATACCAATACTTTTCAATTCAGATCTAGGTTTCTTTAATGTTGTATGCAATGCCAAAAAGTCACTGTACTTCTAGCGACCTTTTCCTAATATGGGGTCTTAACTATCTGGGAGTGTTGTACATGTGTGATATGGCTGGATCAAATTGCTTGATGCTTTGATAATGTGAAACACTTTGTATTCCTTGTTTCACCCATGCAAGAGTACCATCATTTCCATTCTCTGATGTATTTCCCATGAGTTCTCATGTAATATGATATCTGCAAATATGTTGGCCTGTTAGTTTTTCTTGTAAATGGCTAGGTAAAGAGCCTTTTGATGACAGTTATTCTGAAATATGGTTTTATCTTGAGTTAGTGCATCATTTTCATGGTCTATGTCAATATATTCAATATCAGTAATCAATTTACAATACTTGTCATCTGGTAGCTTCCACAAAGTTGATGTCCATGTCATATTGTTTAAGTTTAGCAAGGAAATTTGTCCATGGAATTTCTCTAAATTGTTGTTGAAGCAAGATTGTTCTTGGACTATGTCTTGCATAGGTTATCCACACATGAATGATATTTTATTTTTATATATGCTATAGGTTTGTTTCTTTAAATGCATTTTGATAAATGTGAAAATGATGAATAGTACATTACTGAGGTCAAATTGCTTTAAGGCCAGGTGCATAGGGCATATTTACTAACATGTGATTTTCAGACCTGAGTTAGTTATGAAATATGATAAATTATTAATAGAGAGCATTATAAATATCATATATTTACTTCACACGAGTTCTAATTATCCTTTGGTTTTTACAAATCAAACTGCAATAAATGACTCGGTCACAATGTAAATTACATGGCTGTCAGATTCCCCGACCTGGAGCCATTGAAAATGCAAAGGTGCAGAAGCACAGAACTGGACAAAGATGAGTCCTATGAATTATCCACACAATGGTCGAAAATAAAATTAGCAGTCCCGACTACAGGATCCATATACTTATGCAGAGAGGACAGTGGAAAAAAATATAGGTGAGCAGACTATGAGGGTGTTGTGCTTTGCGTTGGTTGTATATTTCAAATTCGACATCAACAACTTTCAGGGTGTTTTAGGAATTTTATTCCATATAACAATGCCAAAGATCCTGAGTGTTAAATCTTGTACTGGTTGCTACGATCCTTCTATTATTTATGTGTGTTCTTCTCAATTGACGAAATGCATTCCATTATTTTCTACTGCTTCTATAGTTCCATAGGATAATGCAATTGTTATTGCGTTGATTGGTAATTTTTTATGCATTTCAATTAGGAGATCTAGCTCAAAGTGTTGTGCAAATGCATATAGATATTATAGCATAAAAGTACAATTTTGGTGCAGTGGACAGTGTTATGTGTCAATGTTCACAAAAGAGTCTGTTGCACTTCGAAAATATTATGCATTTGTAGGAATTTTAGTAGTTTAATCTTGTAGATATAATTACAAATTTTGCAATGCTATGTATTTCATAATGTGAAATGTTCTTTTGTATGTTTCATAGTTGGTGTACATCTATCCTACAAACAAAAAAGAGGTCCATATGTCAATGTAAACATAATATAGAAAATAGTGTATGTTCTTTGCATTCGCGTATTCGATGTTCCAAGAAAGAGAAGTTGGAAAATCCAGGGAAGTATTAGTACTGGTGCATCACAAACATCCTCCCATCAACATAGCCATAAGTAAATTTCTATAAGCTATATTTTGTTTGCACATTGCAATAACATGACAAAATAATAGCGTCAGGTGTTTATGAAATTTGCAAATTGCTATGTTTAGTTCAAGAGAAATAGGTATACTTGGAATTGAAGAAATCAATATTGGAAATTCAAGTGTGACAAGCACAGGTGAAATAGAAGTAGAAGAAATTGGAAAGGTGTGTATATAAAAATGTACATTTTGTAATAGGACAAGAAATACATTGAAAACGTTTTTCATATTGCTTATTTTTTTTCAATTTCTATTCCATGATGCAACTCTCCAACTTCGAATATTCACTATTACATATAGGCTAAAAAATTGACGAACTATTATGACGATTGTGATAAAATCAATTTTTTTGTCGAAAAAAATAAAAAAAAATTTAAATTTTACTGTTTTTTTTTTAAATTAGTCCCGATAACATCAGATTTCCGACGTGTTCTAAGGTTTTTGGAAGTACGATGCCCAATTCCGACACTTTAATATAGAATTTTGTAGGTCAACATAACGGTCATTGACTTCAAAATGGTCAACCTTAATTTAGGGTTATTCGGAATTCCGACGATGATGAATCTATAAATTAGTTAATTCGAACCGAATTTCGACTAATTTGTTATAGTTGTGACTTCTTTTATGTGTTATAGCTCTGCTAATCTTCGTTTTTATGTGAAGGTTTTCTTTTTGATTAAGAGATCGAACTGATATTTGATCTATAGAGCTTAGTTTTGTGATCATTGTTCAAGGCGTGCAAGAGGATTTTAGACTTTGAAGGTTAGTTAAATATTTTTTTTCTTTTGTCTCCTTTAATATTTTATAACCTTATACGTTTATGTAGATTTTATGTCATCTGTGAACAT
>ML789052.1:827218-840485 GCA_009831015.1 Picea engelmannii | reverse complement strand
TTTTTCTATATATATATTTATATTGGTATACATCTTTTTAGTTTTGTTTTATTATACTTTAGAATCAAATAACGATCGATTTTGATTGTTACAGTATGTTCTACCTCTATCTCTCCCAGACCACTTCGACAACAATGTCAAACGAGTTATATATGATCTTGGCAAATATATGAGGTAAGTAATAAATCATATGCAAATTGTTTTTTCCAATTTGTTATTCAAGATCTTAATGACATATGTTTTACTTATAATGTAATATATTAATTTATGTGTTTTGTTGAAACATGGTACTTGCTTGCAACATCAACTATATATGGTTGTCATTAAAAGAAATCCATCAAGAAGATATAAAGTATTGGAAGAGAGAAATTCCTCGGCTAATGTGTGAAATGCAAAAGTATCTACCTCCAACATTTTTTAATGCACAAGAACACTACCTCATACACCAAGTTGAGGAGATTGAATTGTGTGGACCAGTACACACAAGGTCAATGTGGATGGTGGAGAGGCACCTAAAATCATTAAAGGCTTTGGTTAGACAAAGAGCACGTCCCGAGGGTTCTATGGTGGAGGGATATATTCTATATCAATCAATGGTGTATATTAGTCAATATATTCCTAAATTAGCCACAAATATGCACGTGGATAGCATTTGGGACGTGAACTCCATTAAAAAAATTGAAGGAGAGCACCTTTTGGGAAAAGGTAGAATGACGAAAGTGAAAGGTAATTAGGTTTATAATACATCAAAATTTTCCTTTTTATGTGTATCGTACTTATTTAATTTTTATGCTTTCATCAATTATTAATATTTTATACCTTGCTAACTAACATATATTGGTGAATTATGATTTTCTGATACAGTTGGTTGAGAGTGGGATGCACTACATATATACATTGCAAACAATCTTGACTGAATGAAGGTATGGATTGATAGATGCATACAACATGAAGGTAGGTTATCATGGGAAGGGGTGTCTACATTGGTTATAGAAGCTCATTGTAATGGAGATACCAATCTTACACAACATGAAATCGATTTAGCACATGGTTTGAAAGATAAATAGGCAAGCATGCTATTCATCCAATATAATTTCATTATGTTATTTCATAAATTATTAATGTTAGTGTCGATGTGTTTTTCCCATCCATACATTACAAGTTATGTGAAATATGTTTTATGTGTCTGGCATATTGCAGTTGAAAAATCACAAGGCTATGTGGTGCAATGGTCTTAAATTTCGCATCAAAAAGTTGGACGAAAAGAGGAAAACTTTTGATTGTGGGATAACTGTAGTCTTCGAGGTCACTAATGTTTCCTCTAGAAGTGATAGATGTCTCGAAGTCTCTGAAAATTGATATTATGGGTATTTGGAGGACATACTTGAGTGTGACTTTAAATCCTTCAAAATAGTTTTGTTTGACGTCAAATGGTACAGTCAACGAATGAATGAACGTGATCCTGATAGAACTATTATTCTACATGATAAAAGATTTACCATGGTTAATACAAGGTCATTTGAGCTAGGAACAAATCATTATGTTCTTCCAAGCCAATGCGAACAAGTTTTCTACTTAGAGGTTCCAAGTAAAGCAGGTTGGTCATTTTTTGTTAGGTATGATCCAAGAAGAAGGCCAATAAAGTATAATATTGTAGAGGAATAAAATGATCTTGAAGAAGAAGATGATGTAGAGGAACAATTAGCCGATGTAGCAGATGTCTCAAATGAAGAGCCTGAAGGAGATGAACCAAATGTACTAGTAGGAGGTACTGCAGATCTTGATGATGATATCCATGATGAAGATATATTTCTTGGAAATGAGTACATTGATGATGATGTTGATATGGTCAATCCTTACAACACCTTATATGAACCAGATGATATGGATGTTCATTTCAATGAATATGATCAACTAGAAGATTGATGAATGTATTGAAATGTTGAAATATTGTATATATAAGGTCAGAAGAGAAGGGAAAGTGGGCGCAAGTGGCAAGGGAAAGATTAATTTGGAGACACTTTCTATTCATTCGAGTACACTACATCAACCAAGGACAATACAAATCATGTAAAGGAGGTACGTATTCTTTACTTATTATTTATTATGTTTCTTGTTCAAAAAGTTCTAAAAGAGGTACATATCTCAAACCACTACACATGACCTCTCGAATTGATCACGTCCCTTAGAATGTAACAAGACTAGTTGATGTAGGAAAGAGTCTTTGTGATTATGAAGAGTGCACTCTAACCTTTTTTGGATGTTCTTTAATCGAAATGGAGAAAAAATTAGACTGATAGCAATATGGTAAGGAAAAAGGTTTGGTGTAGTACTCCATAGGATACAAAATTCCCTCTTTTTCATTGATTTCTTGTGTATGAACTTGCGCCCAAGAGAGATGTGCACTTCAACAGTACAAGTGTTGTTGAAATCATGAGATGACAAGTGACCGAGTGAGATGAAAAGGGAAGACATTCTGCATTTCTTGGGAAATTTTCTGCATCATCTTCCATGCAATCTTGTTGGGTATGCGGAATATGATTGTCATCTATGCACTGTGATAACTGGGCTTCTTCTTCCCATGAAGATAGTAATGGCTGATTTTACCAATCATCTTCGATATCAACCATATAGTCACCATTCTAAAGATCATATATGAGCATGTTATCTATGTAGGGGAGGTCATCAAACATGCACATCATCTCTGGAGATTTTTCCACCACCACCTGATTTTTAACTTCCTCTTTGACTGTCTTGTGAATTGAGTACATGAATAAATCCTTCGGTGGTTTAGGACACTAAGGATGGGATGGAGGAATGATCCACGTTGACCATGTCAAGGATCAAAATTACCTAGGGTTTTTGTGTTTGTTCCATGAAATCAAGGTTTGTGATTACATTCAACTAAGTTTGTTCCATGAAACTTGATGAGGAGCATAAGGAGAAATAAGATGAATATTCAAGGGCTATCTTAGAAGTAGAAGAGGATGAAATAAAAAAGTAACAAGTAGAGAAATATCAAAGGAAAAGAGAATAAGTAGAAAATGAACTTGAGTTAGTAGATAGCTAGAGAAAAACAGAAGGAAGTTGGAAGAAGAATAAAAAAAGTAAACAATAAGAGAATGAACAAACACTACCTCCTGTGAATTGAAATCTAACGGAGGTACGTCAGTTGGTCGAAGACATTCTGTCGATGCTTTGAAGAAACATGGTTACCAATTTCTTCCATGTATATTGGTCGGATAATCTGATGAACATATTTCCATCAGATATCCAACACCCTGTCGTCGGTCTACCGATATCCCTAAGAACAAAAACCTTGTTGAAATCAACCATTATTTCCAATGCATATGCGTCAGAAGTATGACGTAACTACATGTCGAATATCTAATAGAGAAACAAAATATTGTACGTGTGTTTGTCAGACTTTGCAATGAATATCCAACGAACTTGTATGTCAAATATCTAAAGAAAGATAATTGGAGATTAAGTTCTAATATTGCAATTTCAACAATGGATTTGGATATTAACTTTGAGGAGCCAACGTAGTACTTAAAAATGTTGATTTAAACCATCTATCAAAAGGTTTTTGGGTAGTTACCCTATTCTATGAAGGATAACTAACATCTAACTAATTTTCCCCTTTATCTCCTTAAATGATTTTCTTTACAATCATGTAGAGAAAAGGAGTAATTCATTCATCAAATTTAGGAAACAATTCTATAAGATACATAGTGCTTCAACTATCCCAAATTTGTTGGCATTATCCCTAGAKMTGTGCWCTACTATAATTYTAGGAGAGTTACATATGRAAATATYTAASCTTCTTTTRAAACGTGTGCATABAAAGAKAATTTTCCTCCAAAGCATCATGTCAACTCATCAACATGTAGAAGAGAAGGTTTCATCGACATTTTTGTGGAACTTGACAACAACTTCCCCATGTCCATCAGTTGAGCTTGTAAACAAAACATATCAAAATGTTGATGAGAAACTCATATCATGTTATAAGATGACAAAGTTGATTGTAACTCTCCTAACTGTAAAAAAAATCATCCATATCAATGACTGGAACCAATAGGTAACCTCGAACATCATTTCTAATCATCGTTCCAACACACAAATTCATGCATTCTACCCTCTTATCTAGAAAAATAATTCATTTAGACATGAAATTCGTAGCATAAATGTGTAACATCCCATGGGTCATATGATGCATGAATTTAATTAAAAGGGCAGAAGGTGAAAGGTGAAAGGCTCAAATTTAGGAATTAAAAGGGGAAAAATTGATGAGAAAAATAGGGAAATTACCAGGCTCATCACCCTTCACTTTTTTGAAGGGGATATGTTGGCTTAGTATTATTTCATATAAAATCAACTTAAGGACACAAAATACCAAATTAATTCCACTAATTTACAAGTCATATCTTAAACCTTTGGACTATATCAAGTCATACCTAACCTTAAAATTTAGAAATAATAGGATATAAAATTAAAGAACCTTTATCTTTATCAAGTTGGTGCTAAATCTTGTGTTAGGGGAAGAATTTGAAGAAAAGTTATAATATCTATGTCATGCAAAGGCCTATTCAATTCTTCAACCATCTAGAAATCAAGTAAAAATTGATGAATAATAGAACATAAAATTATAGAGCCTTTATATTTATTAAGTCCATGCCTAGAACTTGTGCCTAGGAAATAATTTGAAGAGTGCAAACTTGGGTGTATAAATATTTCTCTATTAGACCAATATTACTTAGTGCTAATCCAACCTTTAATGAAATAAATTTGTGGATACATGATCTTCTCACAACCATTCATTATTTATATTTATTTTGAAAACCTAATACATAAGTAGGCTTCCACTTGGACACAAGAGTTGAATGTTTGACTTGAAAGAGTTTATATATTGACAAGTCCATGAAATGCAGGTTTTCCTCTCTTGCCTGCTTTCCTGTGCCCATTTCAAAGGTCTTTTCTTCGGGAGCCATCCAGGGTTTTGGGACCTTCATATCTTAGTACCGGAGCCATTCCAACCCCCGAAATATCGTCAATGATTGTCACCTCACCATTGCGTTGTAAGGAGAAAGTGACCTCGGCCATTGCGGCACAAGGAGAAAGTGAACTCGGCCACTACGGTGCAAGGAGATATAGACCTTGAGCCACTATGTGTGTAAGGACATAGAGACCTCGACCTCGAGCCAATATTCACAAGGAACAAAGAATGGTGAGTAATTTCATTCCGAGAGTTTCGATTTGGAAAATGAATGAATACATTTGGACTCCTTATTGCATTCGGGAAACCCCAATTTTTTTCCCCCCCACACTTGTGTCGCTGGCTCTTCGGTTTTATTGGTTGGGTTCCCCTCTTGTGAACTTGAGTTTTTCCTCTGCACTCTCTAACCTGTTTTCATTACGATTTATTGTGTGGGCGCCCCTCTTGCTAACTCGCCTAGTGTTGCCTTTTGCGGAACCCTGAGTTTTTTCCCACATGAGTTGTGTCCCCAACTCTTTGGTTTTGTTTTGTTGGATTTGGCATTTCGTGCGAGGGGTGATGTGAGTAATAAAATGGAGCTACCTACCGGGTCCACTCAAAGATTGGCTTAAGGCCATTTGCAGGGTTGGTCGGTTTTCGTCTTGTTATCACACGTTGCTCGGTAGCACATGAGCAGTAAGCAGTAGTGAAGCTCATCTTGGGAGGCACTTTGAAAGAGAACTCTTATCCACTCGTCCTGGAGTTTGGGTGATCGTTGTGGCTTCCTTGCAAGGCCCTTGCATTTTGAAAATTCTTGGTAACATGCGAGTTGCATTGTTGGCTCTTTTAGGAGAATATAATAGGAAGATGCAATATAATAGGAAGACATAATATAATTGACATTTTAGGGTTTCCAAAGTGAGAGGAAAAAAATTAAACATACCATTTCTAAGGTTCCCTAGTTAGGAGAAAGAACTCAAGTAAACAAGATCCACCACCAAGTGTAGTTGAAAAACCAAAACTACCATGAATTGTGAGATCCTAGAGCTTGTAACAACCTTAAAAATCCAAATTAGACCCTTTATGACTCCATTAATCCCCTTATGATTGTATTAATCCCCTATGACTACATTAATCCCCTTATGAATACATTAATCCCCTTATATCTTCTTCTTTATAATCATAATAAAGAAAAYATAACATTTAAATGACAAGAAAATCAAATAATGTCATGCTTTTATTATTTCAAACCTAGATGTATAGGATTTCCCACATATTTCTTCCAAATAAATCAAACATATACCATCATCATGGTATCACCTCTAAGTCGTGARCAAGATACAAACATAAAATAAGCATGAGAATATAAGTAGAACATCTCGCATATCAATAAAAATGTAGGCTCATCCACAATGTCATGCTCATATTATTTCAAACCTAGACATAAKATTTCCMACATATTTMTTCCAARTAAATCAAACATATACCATCATCATGGTATCGCCTCTAAGTCATGAGCAAGATACAAACATAAAATAAGCATGAGAATATAAGTAGAACATCTCGCATATCAATAAAAATGTAGGCTCATCCATATTACTCAAACTGCAAGTCTGCATTCCCATTATACAAAAAATGTACTTCACAAGATAAAAAAATAAAGAAACATTAGTCTTCCCATCATTGAGTGCAAAAGAAAACTAAAATATGCATAGGACGAAGGAGAAGCATGTCCTAATTTGAAAGAGGAGGATTGAGCTATCCTTGGCGTAGGCCTGAGGTGAGTAGACACCTCTAGGTGGGGATCGTCAAATTATATATTGCTCCTCATCTTCCCCTCGAAAAGAGTAATAACAAGCCCAACTAAAACACATAAACACGACCATCTCAAAATAGTGATGCAATGAGTGAACCCAAGCATAAACAATATTCACAAAAACTAGTCGAGTTAAGAGGTTGACATAATAATTCCCATTTGAAAATAAAGTTTAGGCCTACATAAATGAAATCAAAATAAAGTGAGCATCAATATAGCCAGGAATTGACAAGTGTAAATAAGAATAAACATGGGTTCCTAGGTTAGATCACATGCACAAACTACCCAAAATATTGTTTTCCAAGTAGTAAGAGATAGGGCCAATGCCAAATAGATAGTGTCTGAAAAATAAATATAACAATGAACATAACACATGGCCAAGAGGTCATGAGAATGATATCCCAACTATATCCATAATAGTAGCAAGTATTTGAGGTAGGGTAATTAACACATGTAGGTAGAACCAAACATTTACAAGAGATGAGCATTCAATAGGTAGAATGAAAATTTAAACCAAGCCATAGTTAAGCAACCCATGGGTCAATTCGTAAACTTCAAGTAATTCCTATAGGAAACCATAGTAAGCTAGGCCCTGAGCTAGGTGTAAACATAAGTAATGGCCAAGATGGGGATTTAGAATTGCCCATATAAGGAGCTCAAAATCACAACAAAGGTGTGTCAGAATAAGGAAGAGGAAAACCTAGAAAAGGGTCGAGGATAGTTTTAAATAATTTCACAACAAGAAACACATAGTATGGAAGAGATACACAATCCCAATTTTACCACAATAGTAACCCAAGTCAAATCACAAGCAACCAAGAATTCTCCAATTCAAATGCAATGTCGATATGGGTTCCTACCTTAAACACATATACGAACAAGATATAGACCAAATGTGCCTCAAACTCGTGAGGAGTGACAAGACCATACTCGAGGCTTATTATTAGTTGTGGCCTGCTTTTGTGCTGAGTCGTTTCTTTTTGTTGAACCAACTTGATATGTCACTTGGTCTCTCTACATCACAAATACGAGTTGATCAATATGTCCCTTATAATATGAGTTAATCAATCTGCCATTTAAGAAGAATGCATATTTGTTGTTTGCCTTTTGTCATCCTTGTATCCTACACAATTATCATTACTAGAATTTAAAGGGGCATTCTTCTTAACTGATCGCTCATTCGATGGACTATAGGTACAACCAAACAAGTATTTGTCAGATATGTCTTCATCGAGCGAGGAAAGTTCAGGGAGACGGAGAGCAACTAGAGGTGAGAAGATCAAAAGAAAATTCCATAGACACATGGAATTGTTTCTTGCTAAAGGGGGGTCCTGCTCTTATGATGCTGAGAGCATAGACAACATCGAGGTTCCCTTGAGGTACAAACATTTAGTGAAACAATGGGTACCCAAGGACCTTCCTCAAGTAAACACTGATTTTTGTCTGGACGAGAGGATATATCGCATTGCTCCATCATCGTTACATGGCTTGGGGCTATTTTTCATGGATGGCATAAAGGTTTTTGACGAAGGAATAATTGAATTGATGGAGTATGTCGGGCCTTGTTACAATTATAGAGATTGGATGAATCTATTCCAATATACGTGAGGTATGCGGATATACAGAGTGGCTGCAAATTATATACAGCTAAGAGAAAACAATAGAAACAAAGGAGGCTCTATGTATATTGACGAAAGGCCAAAGGCATCGGGCAATATTGTGGGGTTTATAAATAGTACACGACCCGGGACAACAAATAAGAAACCCAATTGCATATTTGAGGGGCAGGAACGAAACTATGTATTCCTATGCACAATAAAATCAATAAGTGGAGGGGAGGAGTTGTTGATTGATTACAACTTGAATCAAATACATATGGACATTGCTATTATGGGGGTGGTAATTTGAAATCTATTATGTTTACTTATCATGATGTGATGTGGTGCAGTTTGTAAATTTGTATTCCCATTGTTTGTAAATTTATTGTTGTTCATGATGTTTATTTGTTATGGATTTATAACACCTAAATATTATTCACATCATACTCTTAGTGTTTTCATGAGTCATTTAATTTTTTATAGATTTCTAACGCCTAATTCTTGGTAGGTTGATCGTGGAAAAGCACCAGTCGACCCCTCAAAATAGGTAAATTATAGGCAATGCACTTCACTATAATGCACATCATACTCTGTGAGTTTTCATGAGTCATTTCATTTGTTATGGATTTCTAACACCTAATTCTCAGTAGGATGATCATGGAAAATCTCCATCCCCCCCAGAACAGGCATATGATTAACATTTCCAAATTACATTTAATGTGAAATTTATTATTTGTTTATATAATTGAAAATAACTTTTCTTTCTTGAAATATGTAGTCCACGGGCCATGGTTGTGATGATTAGGTCAATGACGACTTGTTGGATGACCCCAACATAATGGTAACAATCAACAAAATCATCAGAAAAACGAACAGAGAAATCCTTCGCTTGATTGTAAGTAAAGATCAAAATCAAGAAACTAAAGAAAGGATAGAGCAGTTGAAGGAAGACCTTAAAAAATATAAGGTAATAACCATATCTTAAAGTGATTGTTTTTTGGTCGTAAGTTCAATTATGAATGTTTCATGTTTATAACTTTTACATTTTCTAATCAAAAAAACTTTTTCTTTCTTATATAGGATTTTTTGTCTCTGATTCAGTCGACTCCTGCAATAGATGTTGGTAGTAGTCATGTTGCAGAGAGCACACCACAACATCCAGCCAACATGAGCCAACATATATCAGCTAGGCTATTCAACACTCCACCTGCGATTGATCCCAGTCATACTCAGACTAGGTCCACACCTATAGCTGGGGACCGTGAGCATGACATACCCTTTCAACCAAAGGTGGTAGAGCCACATGCAGGAGCTAGTGGTAGTAGCAATGATGACACTATCAATTCATTTCCTGGATCGTCACGTGTTTCCAGCATGGGAACAATTTCATGCACTTTTTTGGTGAATGAGAAAGGAGTTCCAATAAAGACATTAAAAATTCTAGGTGTTTTTAATTGTTTTAACTGTTTGTTGTTGTATATATGAAGCATATATCATCTTATATATTATTATTTTCTAATTAATGATCGTTTATTTTTTCATGTAGGAAACAACTTGTTTTATAAACACTTGCATGACCAGTCATTGGAAATTTTTGGTCCCACATTACGCATGAGGTGGAATTCTCAGAGTATTCACCTCAAAAATGAAATCTTGGACTACCTTGAATGTATGTTTGGGGTAGATACCTTTGACAAAAGCGAGGTCTCCAAAGCGGTGGGCCTATATTTAAAATATATACGTGACATGTATAGGGTTAACTTGCAAAATAACCCTAGGCATGAGCATCCACCCGTTATTCTCGAGAGGGAATGGAAGGTGTTCATTGAGGATGCAAAGGAGAAGAGATTGAGAAAAGAAGGAAGAAATCCACTTGGTCCAGGAAGGTAAATTACAATTTGAATTCAATACTTTTAGATTTTTTTATTTTTAAATACAATTGCGGTATATAACATACTTGAAATTTTTCATAGGCTCCCTAACACTTCGAAAGCCACCAAGGAAAGGGTTGAGAAACATGGCCAACACAGACTAGGCCAAGGTGGCTATTTGAAGTTACAGACATGAATTGTAAGTAATCAAACATCTTAACAATATTATTAGTTATAGCACCTTCCAGGTTTCTGGTAATTTGTGGGGAAACCAATAACAAAAATCAATACTCTTATGCAATGTAGGGGGACGATTTTGGTACCAAAGCCACTACGGAAGACCTCCGTCTTGGTTACAAGTATGGATACCAAGATAATATTTATCATCAAAAAATCTTGGGACAGTCGCCAAGATGCAATGTGCATGAGATGGTATATTATAAAAATATAACCACAATAACATGGTTTCATTACCTTTAAAATACATTCTCCTTTGATATCGTCCAATAATTTTATATGTTTCTCTATTATTTATAGTAGGGGAGCAACAATATTACCGAGCCCATCAATAGTACTACAAAACAATTTGTTGATAGTAGAGAGAAACCACAAGATGGTGCTTCCGTGCAGCCCCATGAAAGTGAGGTGCAACCTCTTGACAGTGAGGTGTAGCCTCCTGAAAGCGAGGTGCAACCTGATCCTAACATAACTGGGTCGGTGCATCCCCATGATGTTGCTTCACATGAGAGCCACGATGGTAATATGGTTGTATATTAATCATATATAACTTAATAATTCCATACTTAGGAATTTTGTGATTCTATTTTTTCTTTTTACTAATTCAATTATGATTGTCTACTTATAAATTTTGTGGTTTCAGTGGTAGATCTGCATGACATACATCAATATCCTCTAATAGAAGAGGAGCACAAGGCAGGTAAATTATTACATTCCAGTCGTATTTTTTCTTATTAATGAACTAAATCAATCATATTCAATAACTTGCCCTATAAATTTAATATTTTTTGTCACTGTAGGCGATGACCCGCATTTGGTGCCTCAACGTCGTGAGTATGTGACAAGGAATGCAATGCATGCGAGAATGTAAGGACAATCAACAATAAAAGAGCACGCAATAAAAGAAGATGACACAGATATCGATGAAATACTTAGGAAATTAGCAGCAAGTCGTCCAAAGAAAAAAAAAAACCTAGTACTGATGTATAATATTATAATACCAATCATTTATAATAAAAAAAAAATCACATATGCCTTGCATACCTTTTTTTTTGCTTTGCCTTTCAATGAGTTCTTGTTAAATTTACTTTTCCGTGACATTTTTTGAATATTTTTAATGCATATTATCTAGTGGATAGTGTTATTTTTCTTTGCCTTTGACCATTTGACCCTTGGATTAAACTAGAAGGTATAAATCCCACATCAAAGTGTGGAAACCCCCTTTGTACGAGGATGACACCCCCACATTATGATTCGACCTTTTGACAGAGAGATGACCCTTTATGTTGTTATCTTGTGATTGGTTAAGTCTCTCTTGTTGACTTGTATATTTTGGTAACCCTTATTGTGGCTAGGTTCCCCCTCTTATGTGTTGGTTCTAGATTATCCTTGGCATTGTCAGCCTATATCTACCCCTCAACAGCCTTGTCGTGGTTGCCTTGACCCTGTCGCAACCTATCCTTGGAGCTATCAGCCTGTAGTTTCCCCTCGATAGCCTTGTCGTGGCTGCCTTGACACTGCCGCAACCTATCCTTGGAAATGTCAGCCTACAATTGCCCCTCGACAGCCTTAACCCTGCCGCAGCATATCCTTGGCACCGTTATCCTATAGTTTCCCCTCGGTAGCCTTGTCGTGGCTGCCTTGATCCTGTTGTAGCCTAACCTTGGCACTATCAACTTGCCTCTGCCTCGTGTGACCTCTGTTGTACCTCTGTGTTGTGTGGCATGCCTCAAGGAAGGTTGTCATGACCCTCCATAGTTTTCCTAATGTGTTAAGAGAAATGTGACCCAAAGTGGATGGTTAGAAGGCAACGCTGGTCTCTGAGGTTTCTTTGATTGATTGAGGTCATCTTGTTTTTGGGGTCTGCTATGATTTGTTTTTCATGTTGGTCATCTTTCTCTCACTTGGTAAGGTTTTCCCTCAGGTAAGTGCTTGACAATTCTCCCTTTACTGAGTACATCTATGGGGGTTTCCACACTCAGGTAAGTTTCTAACCCTATCTCTTTTACTACTGTTATTTATTATGTTCACTGTTCAGTTTCATATTGAAGATCATTGAATTATTTTACAGTAGTACCTATCTTCATAGTATGTTCAGATTATGAATTGATATTCAATTGCTATCAATGGTTATCTTCTTGATGTGATATGAAATTTTTTGTTATATTTCTATTATCTGCTTTTTACCCTTATGTTTAGATCCGATCTATAGTAAGCATATTGTGAGAAAAAATATCAAATTTCTGTCTACTTCAGTTTTTACCCTAAATATATCAGTTAGATTGGGTATTGGGGAATTGAGAGTGATGTGAGGGGGGGAGGGGCCATAAGAGCTTCCACCTTCATGTGGTTGGACCTGTTTAGTAGAGAATAAATTAGGAATTGGCTAATCTTGGACCAAACCTCTCTCGATCCACCAGAGCAACAACACAACCAATGTTGACTTCGTTGCTACTCTGTCAAATCGAGGGAGGTTTGCTGCAAGATTAGACAGCTCCAATAAATTATTCTTGAAACCAAGAGGAGCCCATTCATGAGTTATTTCTAGTTCTATAACTATCACGTTTGTAGTTTGTTCTCTGTTAAGAACCAAATATCAATATAGCATATAAAAACCTCAGAAAAATTACTCAACGCCTTGAAAAAGAGATAATTTTAGATAATAAGCCTCTTCGAGGGGGAAACCTCCTTTTACCCCACTTAAATGTTCAAGTACAAGATGATTCAAAATTAAAATGTCTCCTTGGTATATATAGGAGACTAGGAGGTA
>ML789052.1:764728-814406 GCA_009831015.1 Picea engelmannii | reverse complement strand
GTTGGTCTTTGGCATTACATATGGATTGAATGGGAATACCCTATACATGTGCAGGATGTACACATTTTAACAAGGTTGTCTATGGAGGGGGAATATGTCTCCCATGCATTTCAAGTTATGAGGAAGCATGGTCGCAATAAGGACGAACCTAGCATATATCACAAGTATGGTACATGTAGGGGAGGTTGTGGTGCCATCATCTCATTTATTATTAACCCCGAGGGCCATTTTGCTTTCTAGTTGATTGCAATCCATCTCATGTGTAAATAGTACACCAAGGAATAATTCAACCCGGATGCCCAATTTGTCACTAAATTATGTGTGAAGGGAACTAATTTTAGATGGTTTAAGTTATTAATAGTTGAAGTCTTTCAGGCATGTGCTAATCCCCACACATAATCCACCTAATTCATCTTTGGCTATCCATTGGTTTCTTTTGGGATGTGGAAATGGAATCCCCTATAGGGAAGATAACTTCATCCCATGCCCAGTCAACAAATTCTTTCATTGCAATTTGATGCTTGGAAGAGTTGGAAGGAGACTAAGCATTTTGCATTCAATGAGGCCACTTTCAGCAAATGATATGACTAGATGATTAGAGTTACTAAACCCATTTTGTGAATCCCATAGGTTCTACAAGTGAATAAATTTTGGTTTGGTATGAACATGGACAATACATTTATGTGACCATGAGGGAATAATGTTGATAAATTCCATGCCATTTCTTTTCCCTATTATTTGATAGAATCATCTTTTGATAAATTCCATGCCATTTCTTTGCCCCATTTCCAATTGCAACAACCAATCCATCTCTGCCTTTGCTGAAGCTTGAGCCAACCGATGATTTTCTTTGGGATCTTGTAGAATTTGGAAACCAGAATGGGTTGGTGAGTGTTGAAGAAACCTTCTATGCCTTGTATGAACTTCAAAAAAATAATGCCTTGCCTCTTTTCAACAATTTTTTTTTTTTAAATATTTAGGTTCGTCAGTCTTCTGACTATTACAGGTCGAACTTCCAACAAGAAACGCTCCCAGCAAAGCGTCAAAACTACATCACGCTTGTCGATCGCTCGGTGGGATAATGTCGGAATATTCGTCGGTAGACTGTCGGACTTCATAGGTAGTTTTCCGATTGTCCTTTGAAATTAATTTTTTAAAGGCCATCGATCGTCAGAGGTTAGGGGAGTCGGAATACCGACGATCATCCAACGTCGAAAAAACCATGGGAGATTTTCCGATGCCTGTTGAGCCCTCATAAGAGACGGTTGAGCGATGTCAAACATTGGGGGTACGTCAATATGGCGTTGGAGATTCTATCCATTTATAGTAGTGATTTTCTCAATAAAGGACTTGAATAGTCACAGAAATTGGGAAGTATTCATTGGCGACATGATGGTTTCTTACATCACATATTCGAATAAACTGAATATATCACACACAATATTATGTGCTGACATGACAGATGAAAATGACATGATGACAATTACATTGACTATTTCAGAAGACCTCATTGAAAGACAAGATAAACATATTGTTCTAGGAGATGGACTATCTATTACAAGTTTTAAAATTCCACCAAAACATGGCTATGACTGTGGTATTGTGATCATGTTATATCGATACTTGAATCAAGTTTCATCGAAAAAGTGTTTCCAACTTGTAAAGAACACAATTTCATACCAGACACAACAATCAAGTAATTTGCAAGTAATACAAACATGTATCCAATCGACACTATTGGAGTTTTCATCATCCTCACTAGGAAAGTTGGATCATAGTACAACTTGCACATAAAATATGGAAACACAGAGGATGAAAAAAAAATGGTATGCTTTTCCATTTTCAATTTTTTACTGTTTATATGTTGATATATCTTAGGTGGAGCTATATGAAAACTAAAATATTTTATGTATTAGTTGCATTTGTTCCAAACATATGGACATTTCTTCGCTTCATTGGAACAACAATTGCAAATAGGGAAATTTCCCATTTTTCTATTTAAAAATATAACCAAGAGGAGAGATGCAAAAGAAAAGGTGTTTTGCACAACACAACCGAATTTTATAATAGAACTCACAACAAAAGAAGTCAAAGATATGAAAAAACTAATTGGGTAGACAAACGTTGTAAGTATAGATTGAAAACTCTATCTACAAATCTCGTGTAAAGGACTATTTGAAAACACACACACACACACACATAACCTAAATTATTAAGATTTGTACTATATAAACAAGTCGAAGGTATAATGATAGAAGTAAATGCATATTCAACTCCATTTGAACTTGTATGCGCAGTTTGCAACTCTCCTACAGATGCATCTGCTTTCATAAAAAATGCAATGTTTTATCGTGTAAGATGCAATTAGAGATGGCATTTTATATATAAACATTTTTTGAGTGTTTTTATATGTACAATGGACAACAATAGTGTGAAATGCATTTCCAGGGAACCTATACTGCAGGAACTACTTCCTAGCTTGAAAGAAATGCAATATGAAATATATTGCAAAAGAAACCCAAATTGTTTATATGTTCCACGATTTTAGAGTACATGGAAAATTTACATTAAACAAAGACAGTGTCATACTGCATGTGGGATAGAGATTGAATGAAGATAGTTTCATCATGCATGTGTGATGATTTCTATCTATTGTTTTTCAATTTCTTTGTACAGATAATATAACTATTATTTAGTTATTATTTTTTTATATTGATGAAAATGTTGATACATAATAACATATAAAACATATATACATAATGTCTGTATAGTTATTGAATACTACCAATAGCATGTGCATTGATTCCAATGTGTTTACTCAACATTGTTAGCATTGCAGTGTCATTGTATTGCATTTTTTGCAATTCAATTATGTCAAAATTTTAATGGACATTGGACTAAATGTTTATATATTATTGGTCAAGTTACATTGCAACATTGATATACTGTTACTAGTGCTAGATTGCAATTGGAACAAGTTTTTCTATTTGATTCTTCCATAATTGTTGTCGCTATGGAATTTGAAAGTCATCCTTGATATTTTTAACAAATTTGATGTTGACTGCAAATGCAACATGCATCTCTCCTTACAGTGTTAGAAATTTTTGTTCGAAACAATTTCTCACTATCGTTGGACAAGAAATTTCAAGTACATATGTTCTTCTTTGATATATTTATGTGCATTTGTATATTTTCCTTCTTTTTTTAATAGAGTTTTTGACATGTTCATCTGGTCCAAGTAAGAATAGAACATGTAATAAAAGTTTTTCATAAAAATGAATTGAGGCATTTTAATGTTTTTTTATCGATTATGGCCTGACATGGAATGATCAATCTAGTTTCTATTGATTTAAGCAAGTTGTCTTGACTGGATATTATTTATATTTCTATGGTGTCTATGATAAATGTCTCATAAATAAACAATAACAATAATGTTCTAATTGGACTATATAGAATCAAATGCAATCAAACTTCAATAAAAAAACACCATGTTTTATTAATGCATTAAGTCAAATATTTATCTTATTCTAGAGCATATTGTGTAGGGATGGCTGCAAAAAATTACAAAGGACATGTTACTTGTTTGGGATATGTCCATTCTCATATAAAATTTAAATAGCAAATAGAAAACTTGGTGAATTGCAGAGGTTTCTACTAAAATTTATATACGATAGAAATTGTCCACACGTTTATTGGTTGAATTCGATGATTGCAAATTTGACAACAGTATACAAGTCTTACGATTTTCCCCAATTCTTTCTCAAGACAACATTTTTGTTTTTAAATTCTTTTTCCCGTGGACTTCGGCCAATAGTTTTCTTCTATTATTCCAATGCACTATAAACTGTTGAACTTGTAATGAGATAACTAACATAGTTTATTGTTTTTATAGGTTATCAGTTTATTATTTTTCTAGGTTATCTATTTCATGGAATTGAAAAGAAACAAATTAGCACAATGTCCCTCCCATGATTTCAAAATAGACAATTTATATTGCTATGTGTGACTCAATAACTTGTATGCAATGACCAATCAAATAGAACTGAAAACAACTAGAAACTATAATAACTTATCTTGGTCCGCATTATGATGAATCCTAAATGTACATATAAAGGTAATAAATCAAAATGAAACTTCCACTGAGTTAAGTGAATTGCAAATATATGTCATTTTTTCAACTATCCGAAGTTTTAGGAGTGCAAAAGTGTGGGAGTGCGGGATTGCACTGCAATGACTTGTTTGATTTCTCCACATAGTTTTTTGAAAAATAGAATAAATGTCCTCTTTGTGGGGATACATGTCTGCGAAATGTGAGAGGTTTGAATATATAGTTGTACGAAATGCATAAATGCGTGATTGTGCATATGCACATTCTATGAAGAGAAGCTGGAAATAGACCGAACTCTTGCAAAATCTTGAGACATATGTGTAGACTGCATTAGTGTTGAACATATGAATATGTGCATTGCAAAGTCATGGTCATTTTAAAATCCTACACGAAACGTGACAAATTGCAAGTAAAAACACATATAATTTGGATATTTTCGAAAGAAAGGAAGATTTTTGGTCATCATAGCTCATTTTTAGTTATTGCAGTACAAAATTCTAAATGAAAATATTGTGTTAAATTATTCTCTCAACCTAATATCTATTTAGAATTCCTTATTCAAAATCCTTTTTACTTAGCCATTTTTTACGTTGTGTGAAACCCCTTGTTGTTACCATATATCTGCATTTTGCCTACCTATATCTTTTGCACATCAACATTTTTCACTGATATATGATCCTCACAGTCACTACTTGGTTTTAATTCTATTTTCAAGTCCCGTGGGGACTATTTATACCAGTGATTGTCCCACACTTCAACACTTTGCATTTGTAGTTGTTCTGCATGTGTCTTTCTTACAACCCACCTAATTTGCATGATAAGGGAGTGATTTATTTTAGGTTGATTTTCTTGGATTTTCCATGAAATTAAGGTTATTCAAGAGTAGTGCCAAGTGAATGCCAAGATGTCATATTTCTTGGTTAACCATTTCTATTTATTGTTCCCCGAATTGTGTATCTAATTTAGGCATGGAAAGTAAATTTTAGTAAATAGAACTAATACAATTTAGCATAAAACATTTCAACTTTTGTAATGTACTATTCATAGGTTTCACACTGTTATCGGATTAATCGGTAAGTGTGGAAACAAACAGATCTCCCTAGATCCCACTGGAAACTAGAACAAAAAAGAACAGAATGCACATGTTGCCTTAAACTTCATCATCACATGAACTAGTTTAATGAGTTACAAGTGACATACTTTTAAAATGACACTTTTCCTCGCCAGTGTCATCCTTGTAGCTCCTTCCTTGAGTTTGCAGAATAGCAATCTTTTCTAAGAACCACAAACCAACAAAGAGGGAAAACAAGGATACATGTATTCTAATGAAGCCTTTGTATATGATCAAGGAATTATATAATAGAAGACAAAATGATTATATAGGGAAGAAATGAATTACTATATTAAGTGAATCGAAAGTGGATAATACAACACATTCCTTGATGTTGCAAGGTCCCCTTTCGATGTCTCTTTGCTTCAACACACACTCCTTTTCTCCAATGCCTTGAATGAAGAAGATCCACAATATGACTTGATGAACTAAAGAAAATCTCTCAAGCATAATATGAAGTACAACTCTCTATACAATTATTAGCCTATTCAACCTTAGCCTTTTCCATGAGAGATACCTCTTTATATAGTGTGAAAGAGAGATGGATGAGGAGATTAGGATGATCCCACCAAATCAGAGAAGCGAGTAAGATCCAAACCGATCGGAGGCCACCTCATCTTCTAGAAGATCCCCTTCTAAAACATTTGTGAAATTTGAAATTTTCCCAAGCTTTAAGAATCATCGCACCCTATGCATGTAGCATCATGTGACGAAGTTGCATCCCATGTGTAGTGCAAGGTGCAATGATCAGGCATCATCGCACCCCATGCATATAGAAGGGTGTGACGACCTTCCTTCATATGGTTTTTGGCAGAGGAAAGCAAATCACTTTTCCCATGGAGAAAGTCTCTTTTAATATTTTTAGGGAACATGAACACATGTTGTCAGGTGATCACTGAGGTGACCAAAATAATGTGTAACACATGTATATCAAAGTCCATTGAAAAAATCATGAGTATAGAAAATAAGAAAAAAAAACCACCAATTTTGTCTGTATATCATATGCACCACATATTCTAGCAACAATATTGCTTCTGGGACAATTTGAAGAACGCCCATAGGAAAACTCTCTTGCCAAATTTCAACAATATGACATGGACATCTAATTTGTCCAAACTGTTAAATGATGAACACTATAGATTTATAACTAGTATTGAAAATGTGAATATCACCGATGGAGTGGATTCCTGCAGAAGACATGGCTAGTCGAGAACCACGTATACAACTAATGCAAAAGACTATACAAATTGTCAATAATCAGTACATTGAAAATGATTTTTGATAACGAAATTTCTGAAACACAGTGCATTTCCAGAAGAATTTTATATAGCATTTGTAGAAGCATGGAAGGTAGGAGGAAAGAACATCTTTCCCAGTCTCGGGATTCTGAACTTTCACATTTGTAATCGTTCGACACCAGGGATTCTAACAATAAACCTAATTTTCATGATAACCAAGTCATTTATGGCATGTAGTTTTATCATATTTGTGAAAAAATGGAAGCTATTTATCAACTGTGCAAAGTAAATGTTCCAGATATCTATGATTTTTCCAATGCCTTCTATTAATCATTTCTTGTACCAGTAACTAAGTCAAGTGTGAAATGGAAATTTTAGTAAATATTCCCTATCCACTTGACCTTTAAAGCAATTGGACCTTCATAATGTACTATTCATAACATTCACATATATCAAAGTGCATTTAAAGAAACACATGTATAGTAGATACCATCTACAAAAGGTCGATGGACAAACTTGCTTTCTAAACTTAAAGAATATGACATGGACATTAATTTCGTAGAAACTTCTAGGTGACAAGGATTGTAAATTGATGATCGATATTGAAGTTGTAGACATTCTCCGTGCACACAATGTACTAATTCAATATGTAACCACATCCCAAATTTTTTTCATAAAAGGCCTATTTACTTAGCGATTTTCCACCTTGCGTTGGTTCTTTGTTACTATCTTATCTACAAATATGGCACACACATGTGTTCTGCAATTCACATTGTCTACACATCCAATACTTTTTCAGCACCAATTCTAACAACCCATGTAATTTGCACCAAAACCAAATATTTTATGACAAGTTGATTTTCTCTAACTTACGAAGAAAGGGAAACAATCATCAATAATGAAAAGTAAATGTCCCATTGTTCTATGAGTTACTTAATGGTTTCTAATTATGATTGTGCATCTTCCAAAGATAGTTCATATGTGTGGAAAGGACATCCTAGTAAGTACGAGTGATGCAATTAGCTTTAAAGCAAATAGACCTCGGTAATCTATTATTTCTAACCTTCACCTATGCCAGGTCAATTTAACAAATATTATTATGGTGAACAGAAGAAGAACCCAACCCTTTTTTGGTGATACTATCAATTCACTAGGTAGAGAGAACAATAATTTCTACTTGTCTACCTCCTACAAGTGGTTCTTGAACAAGGGTGTCGAAGAAAAGAAAACAAAGAAACTTTGGACCACAGGGATTATCAATGTTGGTTGTCTACCTGACATTTTTGACTACAAGGAACTTGTATCCTAGTGTGATCGAAGGTTCGATTACAGGACAATAATAATTAAGGCCAAAACAAAACAGAAAAAATCCAGTGGTTCTTACTCCCAAGGTGTTCAACAAAATGCTTCATCTTCCTACTGCAAATAAACCTCTCAAGGTTGTAGAAGTAGACACGTTCCTAGCATATCAGTAAGGAGGTGCCAGTATATTGAGAGATTTTTGGCTACCGTACACAAACATACTGATTGACCTTTTAGAAAATGATAAAACTTTTCTACAAGATCCATACCGAGAATTTTCATGGTTGTTTGCGCATGTAGTTGGATGGTAGTCGACTTCACACATACCTAGGTCAACATTGTATGCATCGTACTTTACCTTCTGGAGGGATGCCATGTTTGACTAGGCATAGGTGATATCAAATGAACTTTGTTTTCAGTTGAACAATTACTTAAGTGCTCATTTTTTTTGTATGGCCGCATATTTGGTGTTCGCAATTGTCTATTGCAATGTATTTGATAGTTTCCCTGTTAAAGTGAGTGTAAATATAATGAACAAACCATTCCAATTATGGAACCCGGTGCTATCTAAATGCAAATCAAAATTCAATTTTTACATTGTTCAAGATGATTTTGTTAGACAGTTTAGACACATGTTGGCTGGGGCAGAGCCTAGGAGAATAACTTAGGAGGCTTAGGAATTTCTGAACGGAAAGGGAATTTGCATTCAATATGAAAAAAATACATACATATGAATGTATGGTTGCAATAAAACTCGTTTCTACTCCAATTGTCTATTGCAATGTATTTGATAGTCTCCCTGTTAAAGTGAGTGTAAATATAATGAACAAACCATTCCAATTATGGAACCCAGTGCTATCTAAATGAAAAGCACAATTCAATTTTTGCATTTTTCAAGATGATTTTGTTAGACAGTTTAGACACATGTTGGTTGGGGCAGATCCTAGGAGAATAACTCAGAAGGCTAAGGAATTTATGAAAGGAAAGGGAATTTCCATTCAATATGAAAAAAGTACATACATCTGAATGTATGGTTGCCAAGAAAACTCGTTTCTACTCCCTATGTTTGTCTGTGATAGAAAAATTTTCGCGAAATTTTGTTGACAAAATAGAACCTGGTGCATTACATTTGACAAGAAAAGAAAAATATATTTCATTACATTTCCTTTTCGAGTTGGTGACACAATGTTCAGGAATATGACCCACATAAAAGAAGTATCAGAAACAATTAGTGCATTTGATATAAAATAAGCACAAACTCTAAGCGATTTTGATCCCCGAGGTTTGTTTTTTCAATACTTAAAATCCATAATATATAGTAATATGTTCACGAGAATTTACGAGGAAACCAGTGACAATACCTATGCAAAAAAGGACATCATTGGATGCAACGAGTATTTGTTGATAGAAATAAGATCAAATACAAAAAAAAGAAAGAAAAGCAAGACAAGGGGGGGAAAGTAGTATCAATGTCCATTATTCCTCCAATCTCCAGGCATGTAAGACCTCATCCTTGGACAAAGAATAAAACAAAATAATCTAAACATAGAAGAGAGTAATGACATGTGTGTTGGAGGTGATGGTGTAGAGAAACCACACCATGTCAATATTGAATCTTCACATACACTCTCAGAATAACCCCAAACATAGACAATTCACAAGATTTAGGAAGCCAAGAAAGTCTAGGAGATGTTGATGATATGCAGATCGACAATATAGAGCTACCAAACTGGGTAGCCCAAAGAATTGCATAAATCTAGTATATTACGCAAGATCTCGCAAGAGAAGAACCGATGTTGTTTGAGAAACACTCCTTGTTGCTGCACAATACTCAATACAATAATAATGAAAGGAAATTGCACATAGACAAGGTCAGTTTCAAAAATAGAAAGGTGGTTCACAAATCAAGTGATGTCATGGATGTGTTAGAAATTGGATCATCTACCCTTATTAAACTATATCATTCCATAGGAGACGAGCTTTTCGATTTGATTTATGACCAAGACTTACCAACCATTAGATTGAAGAAGAGAATAAGTGATCCATTGTCCATACTGTCGAGAAAGAAAACTCTTACAAGTACTCCTAGAAAATCAAATCCAATACTAAAAGCACTTCAATTATTAAATGGATTCATAGGATATGTTCTTGAAAACATTAACAAAAGATAGGACATAATTAGACAGGCATGGGAGGTTAGTATTATTCTACGTAATCTTTCAATTACAAAATTTACTGAATATTTTTGAAGAGATTTGGAGCATGATCATGCCTATTATCAAAATGAGGTAAATACTTTTGTCGCATGAGTCATATGAATGATTATCAAAGAAACCAGAAAGTGTTTCCCTCAGACAAAAGAATAAAGTACATAACAACAAGTTGGGAAGCATGAATAAATGTGTCGTAAGATGCAATGGATGGCTACAGAAATATCAATGGAAGAAGAAGAGATGCTACTTTAAAAGGACTAGCTACTATTAAGGAATTGCGGGGCCATGAATTTTTCAGGAATTCAACCATGATCACCAAAGAAGAACTTGATAGTGAGTTAGCCACAATGAAAACCTTATTGGCTAATGACTTTGATATTCTTGGGGAATTGGCTGATGAGAAATTGAAACAATGGCTTGTTGCATTTGTTAATGACAAAAAATACCACTTCTCGGTCATCAACCAAGTCCAACTCGTAAAGAAGAGGAGGAGGATATTTTCTCTCTTAGCGTTAAGCAATAAATAACCATTGGACCAATCAAAGACTATATTGATGATTGGGTCAAGAATGCCTTGGAAGATATTGTCAACCCAGAATAAGCACCAGAGATAGTTCAACAATAGTCCAAAGAAACAAATCCTATAAATACAGATGCATACCTACAACAAGCAAACTAGAACAACATAACACTTCGTTCTTAGTAAGTAGTCAAGAATGAATTGCATCTACTTTTTCTCTTCTTTTCTTTCATCACTTGGTAATGCCCCAAAATTGCTTGTTCTATGTTTTGTCAAAACCTGACACCCATTTATAACTATATTTCTTTCTTTGTTCTAGGGATTCCTTCTATTTTATGGTCTATGGGAGCCTCATTCCCAATCCGTTTGGACAAATGCCTTCACTTTTTATAGACCTTATTTAAAAGACCATTGCATATTTTTTGAGCTTGCCAAAGAATTGTTTTGGAATTTACAGATATTGTTGAAAATAAAATTGTATATATTTTTTACCCTACCAAGGTACTGTTTTGGCATACATAGCTGCTAATTTTCTAGAATTTTACTTTTAGACATAATTTTCAAGAATGTGTTCATTCTCTACCACTTTTCAATGAAATATCATGTTTTATGCATATGTAGCCATTGACTTTCATTTGACCAACAATGTTTTAACGTCTATGATATGATTAGCAAATTTGGTATCATGTTGTAAAAACTCAATAAAATAGTGTCTGGTCCTTTCGCAAACCTTTATCTTCTTATCTGTGTTGACTTAACCAATGTGCTCCATTGTCAAGTGTTGTTTTAATTCTGAACATGATTGTAATTTATGGTTCTATATTTGATTGTTTTAAGTTCAAAGTCTTTATCATTTTTCTATGAAATATCATGTTTTGTGCATACGTAGATATTGAATTTCATTCCTCGAAATGATATTTTGACATCTATGCTATGATTAGAAAAATTTGTATTATATTGTAAGAATTGAATAACATAGTGTCATGTCCTTTCTCATGCCTTTCTTTTGTAATGTTCATGACCCGACTAGTCAAGGAAATACTGCTAATCTCATATGACCACTATCTGATCTGATACTATGGGGGTTTCTGGATGCATTTTAGATGTGTATGTGTATAATTAATTGTTTACAACATATAAATGATCATACATATAGTAAATGAGACAAAATACTGCAAACTATATATTACGATATCTTTGTGAAGTACAATATCGAATGTGGCTAAATAAAATAAATCACTCGGCTAGATTAGTGACAAAAGGATCTTAACTGGAATACAATAAGAAAACTAAAACAATAGTACCCTATAATAGAAGAATATTGTGGGATCAATGAATGAGGTGTAAGATCTATTGAAAGCTACAAAATCTCATAAGACAACTATTGCAGGTCTGGAAAGTTCACCCTGTTGGCTAGACCCCTTGGATCTGCCTAGAAACTATCCCAAATAGTGTGCCTCTCTCTCTCTCTCTCTCTCTCTCTCTCTCTCTCTCTCGGTCCTGGTGACTGAATGACCCTCTACTGGTATGTATGGACCCCAGATATATCCCCTTGGGGAAATGCGCCCCCAATACTATAAAAAAAATGCACCCTAGTGATTCCCCCGTTGGAATTGGTTGATAAGGGTCTCAAACTAAGTTCCATGGCCTAATGTGAAATGGGTCGGAAGGATTTTCTTGGATGTTGTACCTTGACCAAGTTTTGAAGATCCTTGGTCACTTTTGACCCCTTTTTGGGACTTCGACAAGCTGTCGAAGGCGGAGCACAAGTCGAAGTGGAGATCATGGGATCCCGGCCCCCTTTTAGGGATTTTTGGGTTTTGGGCTTATGTAACGGGTATGGAGATTTTGGCCCATGGGTTTACCCATGTCTAGGCCCTTTTGTAATGTATAAATAGATGTCTAGGAAATGTAATAAAAAACAATATCTGCATATGTGTGATGTTGTGCTAACTGCAAGTGATAGTTATAAATGATTTGTGCATGCTGTGTTGGACACTGGCAAAGCTAAGTGCAAGTGGATGTAAGAATCTTATGTATATTGTAAGAGGGATTTGTCTTGTAACCTAGATTGAGGAAGGAGGATTTGGCGGAGTGCGTGCAGATCTCTGTCCTATGCGGAGTAGGATCTTGTGGCTATGTGCATGTAGATGATTGACAAAAGGAAATAAAGAGAAGAAGGGTTGGTGGACATAGCCCCAGGATGCAGGTGAACCATGTATATCTTGTGTTATGGTTGTTTTGTGCATTATGGTTGTTTTATTGCTCATATGATTTATGCTTAGTACAATAATGTATGTTTAGATGTATCTGATATGATAGCTTAGTGCTTGGTAATGTGAATGAGTACCAGATCTGGTCTATTTTGATGTGCTTGGTGCTTGAATGTGTTGGATCTTGACGAATACTGTGTTGCCCTGTAATTAGGGTTTATCTGTGTTGTAAACAAAGGCTATATACTAAGGAATGATAACTGCTAAATGCTCTGTTAAGGTATTGTAATCAAAGATCTGTGTCCTAGCTAGGTTGTAGACATATGAGTCCTGCAACCACACCTGCCTCTACCTCAAGTGATACTTCATCTTCTTCACGGATGTTTTCGAAAGGGCTGGTAGTTAGGGTTTTGTTGGTGCATTGTTGAAGCGTTGAACCTTGGGTCTACCCCTGTGCCAACAAATGGTTCCGTTGTCGGGACTTGAAACTGTGATTGTTGGGAACTAAGGAAAAGAGGAAGCTCTGTGTGTAGATCTATTGCCCTAGTACGCAGTAATCTACATGACTTGTGAAGATTTGTACTAAGAAAGGAAGCAGATATGAAGAAAAGAGGAAAGATCTGAAAGATTTGTGCTCTGATAAAGGTAAGAACAGTGAATTTTTTTTATTGAAGAGATAATATCTAAAGGCTTTGTGCTCTGTTAAAGTTAAGATAAGTGGAATTGTTTTTTTTGAAAGTATGGATCTAGGTATGTTTGATAAATTTTGTCATAGTCTAAAAGATAGGGCACAGTTAGAAGAAAGAAGATTTGATATGAGTAGATTTGATAGAAATTGTGAAAGATATGTTATTCCTATGCATAGAAAGGATTTTTGGACTAACAAATGGATGCAGGATCCTAGGAATTTTTTTTGTAGGTTAGCCAACATGATCCTAATGCACAGTACAAGAAAGGTTGGGAATCATTTAAGAGAAAGATAGGAGTAACTCTTTGTTACAGTTGCACAAGACTGAGACATCTTGCTAAGGAATGCCTTGGTAGAAAACCTAATTGTCTTTGTTGTAAATCTATGGACTATGAAGTTCTGGATTTCCCTAGAATGGTTGCTAAGGTTGAAAGAATGAATATGAGACAAGAAAACCCTGAGGAAGACCAAATAACTGAGACCATGGAAGAACCCCAGAAAGAATCAGAGACTGTATTACTACAAATGAAAGAAACCCCGAATGACCACAGACACATCAAATTATCAGAGATATTCAAAGAAAAAGAGTGCATAGAAACAAGAATAAGAGACTTTGACATAGACCATGTTCTGGATGAGGAAACACAAGTGAATATCATGACAGAAAGTACCTGGGAAATTTTGGGAAAGCTTGCTATGATTCCTTCATTAGGAGGAATAGGATTATTTAGAGGAATGTTGATAACCCTATGTGGAATACTTGTCAAGACATCTATGACTGCTCATGGAACTTCGACAGAGGAAGAATTTGAGGTTGTTAAATTTATTGAGAACAACGCCCCATTTGCTATGTTACTAGGAAAAACCTGGATTGAGAAAGATCAGACCCTAAGAAAAGAAGAGGAAGCTCTAGAACAGAAAAAAAAAAAGACCTAAGAGACTTCATGGATAAGAGAATAGCACACTTACTCAAAGAACAAGAAAACCAGTCGAAGCTACTGAGGACCAGAAATCTAGCTGTTGAAGTTGAAAAAACACAAGAAGACTTGAAACGCTTGTCTATACAGGAGAGTAGAGAACCTACCCCAAACAAAGAAGAAGTATTTCCATTGAACCTTAGGAAAAACCACCAACATCGTGAAGTTACTATGCCAAGAGGAGATAAGAATCATAATGGAAAGAGGAACACCGAGACACAAATCACAGGGAAGAAGGCTAGAAATCTCAGTAAGAAGAAAGCAAAGTTAGAGAAGTTACAGGAAGTTCCAGAGAAGACTTCGCAAAAGGAAGGTATCCAAAATTCAAACTTCGCCGGAATATTAGAGAAACTCAGATTGGCACTTCACCATGGCGGAGAAATATAACCATTAGAGGCATTATGACCATTAGATTTACATTCCTGAACAGTTAAAACAACATTTATGATCAGAAATCTCACCATCGAACTTTTGGGACCACGTCGTAACAGATAGAACCACATTGATGAAGGCTTCTTGTCCATTGGAGGGATCCGTTACATCATTGTCTACTTATTCCGTTGAATGTTGCGCCGAGAACACTTTCGTGAATTGTATCCAAGAGAACTCATTATTTCCACACTGTGTTTACTGAGACTTCGCCACCTGTTCCATTGCATTGAGCATTTGTTAATCAACCTAAGTTTTCCGATCTCGAGCGTGCATGTCGGACGAACTCAGTGCCATAGAAAAGTTTGTCGAAGAAGTTCTAATCAAACTTATGGCTGAGAAGGTGATGTCTTTGAGAATTCAAGCTTCATCGACGAGAGGAGTGCAAGCCTCCCCGTTAACTGCTCACAGATCCAGACCATCCCGAGCTGCGGCTGAGAAAAGAACCAAGCATTGAGATGACTTGGAAAATGCAAAGTTAATTCCATCCATCCTGTTGGACTACATCCCGCCTCTGGCCAGCGTGGTGAATCGTGACAGTGTCCCCTGGGACTTTGACTACACCCTGATTATTGTGTACCTCCCAGAGGGGATACGCATAGGAAAGCCTCAGCGGGATAAGATTCTGACATTGAATATTGACGAATTCAACTTGGGAGACCGCAAGAACTTTAGCATGCTCACACCTCATAGGTATTTGAATAGAACGAAGGGGAAGAAGTCAACAATAATCCCCCAACCATGGATTATGGACCTCACGCGATCCACCATCTTAAACGTAATGAAGATACCCCATTTTCGAAGGTACCAGGAGGTTAACGCGTGCATTAAGCTCCTGCTACCGATATTCCATGGTGGTTATTTGTGGCTAGATAGATGCATCACCGTCGATCTGATGTTGATCCATCAGATCACCAGATTGAGCATGCAGGGACCAGACCCGCAAGATGTTTACCCAAGAAAGGATGCAGATCGTGCCATGTCGCAAAAGATTAAAGATACCTACGGCTATGTGGAGAAGGATAAGTGAGTCTACAAGGTATCCTCCATCCAGAATGGTGCAGTGTGCCTCTCCTTCTAGTTGATTACTGGTAAGCTAGTAAGAAAGAACAGATCCATGCAGGTCACGGGGTTTGTTGTTGACCTCATAGGAAAATGCATGGAGGGGCTACAAATGAACTAGTCAAGCTACTTAGTGAACTAGTTAGAAAAAGGTTGCCACGAAGCTCAATATTAGGTTTATGAGTTCCACTTTAGTTGGATGTTGATCCTCATCGCGTTCATATCTTGGGAGATGTCGGAAGGTGCGACCTTCCTTGAAATAGAGCCATCTGAACCCTTAGCCGCAAAGTTCACCATTCTCTAGTATTCAAGCGATATGGGAAAATAATGGCAGTCAAACGTGGTGTTATACACCTACTACCTATAGTTAAAGAGGGTTATTGAGGTTGTCCCTCATATGGCACCGAACACCTTGCATAGGTTTAGGCCATTTGTGAAGTTCCACGTAGACAAACATTTTATCTATATCACTGCGTGTGGAGACGAACAAAAAGAAGTACTACAGAGTTACTACAAACTCATAGAGGAGGACCTAGAAGAAATAACTAAGGAATGGCCTGCAGAGCTCCTTATCCCAGTTGACCCCAAAGAAATGTCTGACCCTGAACTAATCGGAAGTCCGATGGTAACTCATGAAGGGTATGATACACCTAGAAATAACAGAAGGAAGAAGACAAAAGAGGTACATAATCTGAACAGTGCATCAAAAGAGACTGCTTTAGAATCAACTAGAGGAGGAGGTGATGATGAAGTAGACAAAGAAGAGAACAATGGAGAAGAAGACAAGCAGAAGCAAGGTGAAGTAACACCACCACAAAATCCCCCTGATGATGCAGATCCATCTAACAAAAGAAAGTTTTCTCCCACGAATCCCACATCGTGGAAGAAGTCAAAATATAGTAATACCAAGTTGCAGACTGTGCTCACGGTTGATGACTTTGACTTCATCATCGCAATTGTATCGGACGCCTCGAAAGGTCTTTTGTAGAGAAATGAAGCCAAGTAAGAGACCATGTACGAAAGGCTTGAAGCAAAGTTGAGAGGGGTATGACAAGCCCTTCACTCCAGCCATGCAGTGTCCACTGCGCCCCCACCATCATAAGAACTAGAGTTGGGATATGAGCCTACCCAACTCTGCAGAATAGCTGATGCGACTGAATCTCACCTTTGTCACACACAAGAAGAAAAAGAATAGGCCACAGTGGCCCTTAAGAAATCACAAGAGGAAGTGATAGAGCAACACCAAGTTGCACAATAGGAAAAGGATGACCTACAAACAAAGTTCGAAGAGGAGAGAGTGTATATCCAGCAAGAGAAGGAACAACTGCTCGCAAAGTAGTTTCGAGTAAAAGAAGCAGTCAGTAGAGCACTTCGATCTGTGATGGGCTTAGAGCAAAAGGAGGAAGACCCAGTGGAGCACCAAGTAGCGAAGCTTGCTGAAGCCATCCAACAACTTCAACAAAGAATAAAAGATCTAGAGCTACAAATAGTACCAAGTACTCCGTAGGACGTGTGAGACCAAAGAGAAGCCACTTTCCAAAGCACAATTGAGAGGATCAGAGCATTAGCTTTGGAATGTAAAAAACTTAGCAGTAGAAGTGCACAGACTTATGAGTGACTTAATGAGGACCCTAAACTAAATACATTGGAGTCACATCTCCAGGAGGCAAAGCAGTAAGCAGCGATAGTACAGGCGCATTTGAAACTCCTGTCAACAGTTGAGAGGATGAAAAGGTCCCAGGAACAATGCACTATTGAGAAGAAGGTCCATACCATACAGAGAAAAGTCATGGAAGTGACTCAGAGGCTCCAACCAGTCTAGGATGAAGCTTGCCAACTACTTGAGGAAATTGAAGGCCAAGGAGTAGAGATGGAACAAGTAGTCACTGCAGTCGAACAATGCTTGGAAGAACCTATGAACGAGGTAGTTATTTAGGAATTCACTGAGCAAGAGGCCCTAGTGAAAAAGCAGGTTAAAGTAGTTCAAGCCAAGCTCGAGGATTTTGAGGCAGAGCTACCCAGATCAGAGTGACTCAGGACAAGTCACAGGTGAGTGTTGGGGGCCTGTTGGCCCTTGACCAAGTTTTGAATATCCTTGGTCACTTTTGACCGCTTTTTGGGACTTTGACAGGCTGACAAAAGTGGAGCGCAAGTCGAAGTGAAGATCGCGGGATATCGACCCCCTTTTAGGGATTTTTGGGTTTTGGGCTTATGTAACGGGTATGGGGATGTCGGCCCATGGGTTTACCCATGTCTAGGCCCTTTTGTCATGTATAAATAGATGTCTAGGCAATGTAAGAAAAAACAATATGTGCATATGTGTGATGTTGTGCTAAGTGAAAGTGATAGTTATAAATGCTTTGTTCATGCTGTGTTGGACACTGGCAGAGATAAGTTCAAGTGGATATAAGAAGCTTTTGTAGATTGTAAGAGGGCTTTGTGCTGTAACCTAGCTCAAGGAAGGAGGATCTGGCGGAGTGTGCACAGATCTCTTGTCCTATGTGGAGTAGGATCATGTGGCTCTGTGCATGTAGATGATTGACAAAAGGAAATAAAGAGAAGAAGAGTTGGTGGATGTAGCCCCAGGCTGGGGGTGAACCACATATATCCTGTGTTATGGTTTCTTTGTGCATTATGGTTGTTTTATTTGTCATATGATTTATTCTTAGTACAATAATGTATGTTTAGATGTATCTGATACGATAACTTAGTGCTTGGTAATTTGAATGAGTACCAGATCTGGTTTATTTTGATGTGCTTAGTGCTTGAATGTGTTGGATCTTGTTGAATACTGCGTTGCTCTGTAATTAGGTTTTATCTACACTATAAACAAAGGCTATATACTATGGAATGATAACTGATAAATGCTATGTTAAGCTATTCTAATCACAGATCTGTGTCCCAGCTAGGTTGTAGACATCTGAATTCTGCAACCACCCCTGTCTCTACCTCAGGTGAGACTTCATCTACTTCGCAGGTGTTGAGGAAAGGGTCGGTAGTTAGGGTTTTTTTGGTGCGTTGTTGAAGCGTTGAACCCTGGGTCTACCCCTGTGCCAACATTGGATATGATTTGATGATTGCTCAGGAATCTTAAATGCGTCCTCCCTAACTGTCGCAACCTCAACGGCTAGAAAATGCACCCTAGATGATTTGTCCATTAGAATATTATGAGAAACCAGGCAATATATGCGCCTTTCCTTCCTCTCAACTGGCTCGGAAGGGAATCTATAGATTCTGCATGGATGGGAAAAGTCAACTCACTAAACCTCCTCAAAATTTATGCCCTCACCCTGAATAAGTGCACCCTTGCTGCTAGAACCTGTGTAACTGTTGTTTAAGACTGATGGAATACTTTTGCAATCTCCCTGGTAACTAGGGTGTGTCTCTCAACATCGAAATCATCCACTGGAGTATTCCTCCTGAAATCCACTGAGCTATCTCTCCTGATATGTGCCTCTCTCCTCAATGACAAGTCAAAATCTGCATAATGATGAATTAGGTCACTTTACCTTCTATTATAGTTGCCTGAAACCCTAATTCACTGTTGAATCTATTTTTAGCTCGTCTGTTCTATTTTTATCTCAAGTTGGATTAAAATCACTTTTAGTCACTTTTAGCTCAATGTCACTTTCGAATTATAACACCCTCGGCTGAAGTGACCTCTAGTAACCCTTTTTACCCCTGTCTGGACCTGGCTATGGTATAACGGGGTTGTTTAGACCATTAATCCTCCTCTATGGAGCTCCTATTTGGAAAGGGAAATTACAGCTCTCTCTTCCTAAAATTGCTTGTCCTCAACCAATACCAATCTAGGGTGCTGCGACACCTGCTCTCTCTCCCAAGTAGCATCCTCTACTGGAAGTTCTCTCCATTTGATCAAACACTCTTTGATGACCCTGCTCCTCATTTTCTGATCTCGGAACTCAAGTACCTCCTTTAGAACCAAATCCAACTATCCCTCCTCATCCAATGGGGGAAGCTCCTCTGATGTGCTGATGAATTGTACCACCTCCTTATTGAGGAAAGATATGTGGAACACATTATGAATCTTTCTCCCCTCTGTAAGCTCTAGCTCATAAGCAACCTCACCTACCTAGTGCATGATCCTGTAAGGTCCATAAAATCTGGGCTTGAGCTTCTTGGCCCCACTCTTCTTCAGAAATGATTGTCTGTAAGGTTGGAGTCTCAAGAAAACCAAATATCCAACCTCAAAGTTGCGCTCTATCATGTGCCTTTCCGCACTCACCTTCTGTTAATTGTGTGTTGTCTGCAGGTCTTCTTTTAGTAACTTGAGAATCTATTGACTCTCAGTGATCCAATCCTTGGCTTTGGGAGCTCTACTCTCCCAAAAAACCAAGTCTACCAAAGTGGGAGCATCATAAACGTACAATGCTCAGAAGGGTGTCATGCCAATGGACATGTGGAAAGTGGTTTTGTAGCAATTCTCTCCTAGATGTAGTTGCCTGACCCATGTTCTCTGTTGTCCACCCACATAGTTCCTCAAATACCCTTCAACCCACTTGCTGACTATATTGGTCTGCCCATTTGTATAAGGGTGATAGATGGTGCTAGGTGTCAACTCTGTCTCCACCAATCTAAACAACTCCCTCGAGAATGTCCCAATAAACTGATTGTCCTTGTCACTGATGATGTTCCTTGACAACCCACGAATTTTGAAGACCTCTCTAAATAATAACTCAGCTACCTGAACTGCACTGTATTGTGTCGGTATGGAATAAAAGTGATAAAAATTGGTCAATCTATCGACCACTACATAGATGCAGTCCTTACCATGAAGCTTGGGTAAGCCCGTGATGAATTCCATCGATATGCTCTCCCATTTCTTCTCTAGAATGGGAAGTGGCTTAAGTAGCCCATATGGAAGAGTATACTCTGACTTGTTCTAATGAAAAGTCACACACTCACTAATGTACCTCATAACTTCCTATTTGAGGCCCTTCCATGAGAACCTCTCCCTGATCTTCTTGTAGGTTTTGAAAAACCCCTAATGGCCTACTAGTGGTGAATCATGAATTGTTGTGAGGATATTCTTCTTGAGCCTTTAATATGGTACTAAGTAGACTCTGTCCTTGTAGAATATGACATCGCCAATGACCACGTACCTGTCATCCTGAACCTGTCCATCCAAAACCTCACAGGAAAACTTGTTCTTGGAATATTCCACTAACAAGTGGGATTTCCAATTTGCTGAAATCTCCATCAAAGAACATGCCACAGGTCTCCTAGATAGTGCATCTTCCACAATGTTCTTCTTCCGCTTGACATACTCTATGTCAAAGTCGAAGGAATGTACCTTCATAACCCATTTCTATTGGCGCTCATTGAGGCCCTTCTTCTCAAGGAAATACTTTAGGTTGTTGTGATATATTTTGACCACGAATTTGCTGCCCACCAAATATTGTCTGAATTTGGTCAAGGAATGCATGATTTCCAACATTTATTTGTCATAAATGGATTACAACCTCTTGGGATGACTAAGCTTCCTGATCTTGAATACAATGGGGTGTTCTCCCTGTTAGCGTTAGAAGTCACTCCTGGATTGCTTGCAGGAGCAGAGCCCAACGCCCATCAGTTTTATGTCACGATTTGTTCATGAAGGGTGATCAAATGGAGATAACGGCTCTAGGAGGTATCACTCTAACTCAGGGACTGAGTCTGGTTCATAAGGACAGAGGAGGTCTGGAATCCTAACTTCAGCTAGTGGGTTGATTTAAACATGAACAGGTGGAAGACTTAGGAGAAAGTGGACAAACAACTCTGAGCATCAGGCTTGCAGCAGTTTGCAGAGGAAAAACTCCGAAAACAGGATCCTCCTGGTTCAGGGCTTCAAGAAGCTGAAAGAGGACTTGACTGGATCCTCCAATTCCAAGTCATTCAGTGCTAAGAGAATTACAAGGACTAATTAGAGGCTCCGTAACTATTATAGTGATCCATTACAACATCATCCTATAATAGTTACAGCTCGACTGGATCCTCCAATTCCGAGCTGCTCTAATACAGTGTAAACAAAGATATGATAGAAACTGGCGTTCATAAGGCAAGAAGTCTCCAAAGCTCATACATAACCAGAACAACAATGCTTCATTAAAATTTTACAACCAGGGAGCTCTGCTCAACCATCGATCCYTTACCAAATGGMAAAAATGCCTACATATACTTCAGCYAAAATCTGCCTGGCAACAATATCTCAGGACTTTTAATGGGGGGTCGTTTCCTCAATCAAATCTGTCCTTTGGACTCCTGTCATATACTTCTTCAATTCAGCATGGCTCGCGCCAGGGGGTAGCTGAGCCTCTTTTAAATGTTTAAATTGGCGTGCTCAGGCTCTCTTGGCGAGTTGAAGACTCGGTGTGACCTTTCTGCAGAGAATCGGTACAAAGGGACCCTCCTGGGTAAACTCCGGCCGGAACCTCCATACTCTGCAATAAATGGGTGACGTGAGGCTTCACCTACCTTCCTTATCCTTTTCTGCTGAGCCGAAACGACCCCTTGAATTCCCTTGGGAAACGCTACTGCAACAACCCGATCCACAGGTCCTTTCCAATCTCTTCACAGGCTTTAGCACCTGACCATGGTTGTCCCTGACTCTGTATCAGGGATTGGGATTTCGCGATTCCTGCTGTCAAGAGTTCTTGACTCTTGAATTCCCGATCACTGATCCTCCGATGAGCGCATGCATGGGCTAGCCCTCCTTGCTATATTATCATCCATTCTACCACCTCTTATGTGACCTGAGCCGAACCTCTGTCGGGGCTTCGGTGTTTTTGATGCCTCGATGCACAGGTGCCCGGGAGTCGCGATTCTCCGATTGCCGATGGCTCCTTGCATGCTAGCCCCCTAACTATGCCCCGGTCCAAATGACCGTTACCACATGCCCGCGGCCATATAACCTTCCATCGGGGTTTGCGAGGTCAATGTTCACACGTCCTCCGGATTCACGATTCCCCGATGGCTTATGGTCATGACATGTCAACGACGCCTTCCCCGACTCGAAAGCTTGCCACCTGTCCTCCACTATGATTCGTAGCAATGTCGGGAGATCAGGTATCGGGATATCGCGATTCCTACTATCAGGTGCACGGGACTTTCATATCCCCGATCCCCGATTCTACAGGATCTCTCGCCACGTGCCACGGCTGACGGACGGCTCTGATTCGGTCGGGAAATCGCGTATCGCGATTCACTTATGTAAGAGTTCCCTGCCTCCAGAAACTCCGATCCTCCGATGGACTGAAATCCCGACTCTCCTTCTGATGTCTGACGCGTGTCCTGCCAAGATCAATGGCTAGGATCCCATCGGTCTTTCGAGACTCGAAAGGTCTCGACCCTCTTACCCTTTAAAATCCCGATACCACAATTGTTACTAACACTCCCTACAGTAAAACTTCCCCGATTCCCTCACCATATGCATCACACTCTAACACAAACAACAAAGTGAAGTCTGGTATTGCTAACACTTGACAAGTGCCCATGACTTCCTTCATGTGATCAAAGGATTTATGTGACGCATCAGTCTAGATGAAAGCCCCATGTCAAGTGAGATCTGTAAGTACTGCTCCAAGATGAGAAAAATCCTTGACAAACTGCTTGTAATAGCTGCATATCCCAAAGAATATCCTCAACTCTGTCACGTTTCTAGGCGATGGCCAATCTAGAATGGCCATGATCTTATCCTAGTGCACTTGTACCCCCTCTGCACTGATGGTGTGGCCCGAGTAAAGAGTATCTTTCATACCAAACTCACACTTGGAATATTTTGTGTATAGTGACTGTGTCTCCATGATACTCAGTACCTCATCCAATTGCCTCATATGCTCCTGCCATGTCTTGTTGTAGACCAAGATGTCGTCGAAGAAAACCAAGACCAATTTACTCAATTGATCCTTGAATATGTGGTTAATGCAATACTGTAATGTAGCCAGTGCATTGGTTATCCCAAATGGCATAACCAGAAACTCAAAATGACCAAAGTGGCATTTGAATGTTGTCTTCTCTATGTCTTGATCTCATATGTTGATATGATGATATCTAGAGTGAAGATCAATCTTTGAGAAGAAAACTACTCTATGTATCTCATCCATCAACTCATCTATGCGAGGGATAGGATATTGATTCTTGATGGTATTATTTTTCAAGGCTTAGTAATCGATACACATCCTCATGGTACCATCCTTTTTTAGAACTAGGACAACTGAAGAAGCGAATGGACTGTTGCTCGGTCTCATGTGTCCCATTGCTAGCAATTCCTTAATTTCTTTTTCTATCTCATCCTTGAACCTCCTAGGATGATGATAGGGTGGTGTGATAATAGGTTTATACCCCTCCTCTAACTCAATGGTGTGCTCAAACCCTCTGTTCAGTGGCTTCCCTGGTGGAATCGAACCAAAAACATGTTGATGTTGTAACAACAGGTTCCTAATCTTTGTCTGATACTTCTGTCGACCCTTTGAATCCTTTTGTGAAGTGATCAAGCACTCTACAACATATGATACCTCCCCATTCTTGAGTATCCTCTCCATCCTCTTGGTCAAAACTATACGGGGTATGCCTGTTTACATGCCCCTCAGAACAATCCTCTTCCTGTCATTATCCCTGAACCCCATCTCCAAGGTTTAGTAGTTAGTGGAGATTTTTCCCAATGTGATCAACCACTGGACTCCCAATACCACATATGTGTTAGATAGGTAAACTACATAAAATGTGTCTCTCACTATGTAGTTACCTAAATTTATCTCTAAATCTAAGACTCTGTCAAGACACTCCACTATATGGCCATCTGCTACTGCAACATCAAGTCCCTCAAACTCCTCTGTTTGAAGTGCCTGCCTCGATACCAATGAAGCATCAATGAATTTGTGGGTGGACCTACTATCGATTAGGGTGATTTCCCACTGTCCATGAATAGTTCCTCCGATCCGGAGGGTGTCATACTCAGGAACACCAGAAAGGGTCGCTATGACTCCTCCCTTTTTTGGTTTCCATGCGTTAGCCTTCTAAAGAGGCTGTGGTGCTACCAGTGGGTGGGTCCCTGCTGGTGTTAGTGGTCTCCATGGAGGCTTCTCCTCTTCCTATGATGGATTCTCCTATTAGCTAGTGGATCTGATATCTTGCTCCTCCTCCTCACTATTCACACTATCTGTTGCCACCTCAATATAATGTATCTCTCCCTTTCCCATGCACTTGTGGCCTAGAACCCAAGGGTCTCTGCAAGAGAATCATAGATTCTTCCTTATCAAATATCGTAAGGTGTCATCATCCAATTTGGGCTTACCTTTCCATTCGCTTTGAGGATTTATCTGATTCCTATCTTTTTGTGGTACAAAGGGTTTAGTAATAGGTTTGGGTTTTCGTGTTGAGTCCCCCATGTCTCTCATGCGCACAATGGCCTCTTGTAGGGTGTGAGGATTGAAATAATTAACCCAAACTCTCAATGGCTCCGTCAATTCCGTGGTGAACAAAATCACCAGTCTGTGCTCTAATATATTGGATACGACCATTGCCTTCCACTGGAAATCTATGATGAAGGTATTGACTGATCCTATTTGTCTCAACTGTGTAAGGTCCTTGAAATGGAGATCTGGATCTCTCCTGTCAAATCTCTCCATCAACCTCTTAGTGAATTCCAAGTACAAAGTAATGTGGTTGTGACCCAAGGTCACCAGGCCATGGTACCACCACTCATGGGCTTCTCCATCTAAGTGAAAACTAGTGAAATTGATAGCCTCTGACTCTGTCATCAGGTTAAGCTTGAAGTATGTGTGAAGGTTTTGTACCCATGCTTGAGCTTAGCATCTCGATGATCCATCGAAAGTAGGAATGTTGATATTTCCCACTTTCTTGATGAAATCCATGTTGTGAGTTTTCCCATTTCCCCTATGTGCCTCTTGGGATCTATTTTGATATATGAACAAACAATAGTCTAGAAAATCATGTTTGCATTGAACTTTGGTCCTAGTTCCAAGTAGTATCTCCCGTACTCCCTGAATGGATCCTTTGGCACTACCTATCCCTGAACTAGTTGTTAACCTATGTCTTACCTTTACCAATCACTAAGTCTAAATTGTCACCTATATTTGTATTATTCATTTAGGATATTAGTAATATATCCTCAAGTGATGACTAATGATTTAGTTAAGATTGCCTAGCCTAGTCATCATGCATGATTTTAGGATCTAGAGAAAATCTCTCTATGAGGTGGCATCACCCATTGTACTATAAATATGTAACATTGGAGTGAATAATTTTAAAGATTGGCTAGTGAGCCTTTTCTGCCATGTTGTTGTTCTTGTTTATATTTTATCAATTGGTATCAGAGCCATGGTGAAAATATGGTGATAATATCAGAGCTGGATTGGGCCTAAGTCCCTCACGGGAGTGCCCATTAACATGGGAAGAGTAGAGAAATAATGTGTTTTTTGTGTTAAGATTTTTGCATGACTGTGTGGATTGATTTGTTCGTTGAGGGAACAGATCTATGTGTGTACTGAGGAGATTGGCGACCTATGTGAAGGTGATTGCTATCCATTGTAAGATCATTTTTTGCGTGATGAAAGATCATTGATAGCAGCATATAGATAGTTACAACAACATGGCGGAAACATTCGCAGTGAATAGATCATGCCAGATACAAGATCATGCCAGATGCACGTTTTGGTAGTCTTGAGATCCATGGATGGTGATGCGTAGGTAGAATAGAATAGAATTGAAGATCAAGTGTCTCCGTGTTAAAATTTTGGGTTGAACAGGGTGGCATTTTATTTTCCTGCTTTGAACAGACATTAAAGATCGGTTTGGTTCGATTCAGTTTTCCGGATCTCGGCGCTTTGGCCCGCAGAGATCCATGACCAAAAATTCATGTCCTCTACCTCCTGCTTGATGGAAACACTGACAGTGTCAATTGAGGAGAAAAAAATGAGTCTCTCCAGTCTGTTGGTTCATGATGGGGCACAACACTTTGGATGCCATCAAACAGATGAAGGCTTTAATCGACGGAGGTATTTGATTTTTCTTGTTAATTGCATTACTGTTATCACTTGATTTTAAGGCTATGAAGGTTTTTATTTTTTAATGCTATTTCAAGGGATTTGAAGTTTGAACTATGGCTGAGCGGATGAAATTAATTATGTTTCACAATCTAAGATTTACTGCACATTTCTTCCTGTGATTATTTGGGCACGAAAGTGTCCAGATTTGGGGTTGAGTTCTGACAGTTACTGGCATCATTGTTTCCGAAGTTAGATTCATTATTGACAGATGTGGCAATGCGCCTCAAAATATCCGCATCTTGTTGTCGGTGGTAAATGTGGAGCATGGACCCACGACCACACTTACCTATGTCCATCGATACTTCCTACAGGTCATCTGCATTATCTGTTATTTGAAATATATCTATCTGATATCGCTGCTATCGCTGGAGTAAAGAACTAACGCTATCTCGGCGATGTTTTGTTGGATCAAAACTTCAAAAGCCAACAGAGATCCATGTGAATGGTAGCACATGGTGGCAATTTGGTAGTTGTGTGAAGATTATGGATTGATGTGCATGCAAACAGACTCAGTGCACAAATCTTGGCACTGCTCAAATCGTGGCATGAATCCTCCTTTCTGCAGTCAATATCGGCGACCTCAATCAAATGCTTGGTAACCCATGGATGTCATTCAATTATAAGCTTGGTAATCTATTGCATTTTAGGTAGGTTTAACAACTTGCTTCACCATTGATTGGTATCCTTCAATATCCAATCTCCTGAAATCCCACGAGATCTTGATGAGCACCAGAACGTGATCTTCACCGCAATCAATTTTCTCTTCATAATGGCCATCTTCAACATGTAAGTGTGTCTTCATTTAATAAATAAATTATGTGCATTTGACTTCCATGAACATCACTCATGCAAGTAGAAGTAATTCCTTTGGAAACAAAATAATTAATTCATAAATTTTTGGTTACACATGGAGAAGAAGAAAATTTAAATTTTTTTAAAAAAGAGCTCATTGTTTAAGAGGTTGGATAATTTTATATTTTGGGTAGCATCTCAATAATCCTTGGATGATTATTATAAAGTTGAATTTATTCCTTATTTAAATTTAAAAAGGACAAAAGGGAATATGCAAACTTTTCAAAAGTAAATACATTTACAAAGGTTATACTTTGTAATAAGGAATGTGTAATGTTTGCAAACTTTTAAGAGTCGTTTGGCTTGGTGAAAGTCCAATTTTGTAATCATTATTTTAGGAGTGAGAATGTTTGGAATCATTATTTTGTAAAATGATTTTGGAGAAGGGATCCTTGTATATGTTATAAGGGAAGAATAGATAAAAGTTTTAAGGCTTGTAATTGGTATGGATACATCATTATGCTATCAAGAAGATATCTCAATAAAATCATTTTTTGTTTTTTGTGTCCAAGATCCACCCGAAATTGAATAAGGGGATCTTAGGTACACCTTGTGCTTGTTTGATGGTGGTTTTCTTATGGGTGCTTTATGTGGTGATTTATGTCTAGTCTTGACATAATTATTGATCATTTAATACAACACACATGAAGTTAAGGAAATTCAAGCACTCAATTAATGAAATTCAAGCACAATGGAGCGCAAGTAATCAACAAGCAGCGAAGATATTAAATTAGCAATCTTATCAGCAATGCACAAATCAAGCTTGTAATGGAAGGATAATTGGACGTGACTTGGAGTCGAAACATCATCAATTTGAAGATCAATTTAACTTTGAAATCAAACTTTCATCGTAAACTTGCAATAGTTTTCTTTGTAAGTGTGAAATCCAAATCAAGTTGAATTGTAGTGTAATTTTTCAGGTGCATTCTCGACTAAGCCCGACACCCTAGAGTCATTTTGAGTTGTAATTGATAATGTTTGGAATCATTGTTTTGTAAAATTATTTTGGAGAAGGGATCCTTGTATATGTTATAAGGGAAAAATAGATAAAAATTTTAAGGCTTGTAATTGGTATGGATACATCATTATGCTATCAAGAAGATATCTCAATAAAATCATTTTTTGTTTTTTGTGTCCAAGATCCACCCGAAATTGAATAAGGGGATCTTAGGTACACCTTGTGCTTGTGTGATGGTGGTTTTATTATGGGTGCTTTATGTGGTGATTTATGTCTAGTCTTGACATAATTATTGATCATTTTATACAACACACATGAAGTTAAGGAAATTCAAGCACTCAGTTAATGAAATTCAAGCACAATGGAGCGCAAGTAATCAACAAGCAGCGAAGATATTGAGTTAGCAATCTTATCAGCAATGCATAAATCAAGCTTGTAATGGAAGGATAATTGGACATGACTTGGAGTCGAAACATCATCAATTTGAAGATCAATTTAACTTTGAAATCAAACATTCATTGTAAACTTGCAATAGTTTTCTTTGTAAGTGTGAAATCCAAATCAAGTTGAATTGCAGTGTAATTTTTCAGGTGCATTCTCGGCTGAGCCCGACACCCTAGAGTCATTTTGAGTTCTAATTGAGAATGTTTGGAATCATTATTTTGTAAAATTATTTTGGAGAAGGGATCCTTGTATATGTTATAAGGGAAGAATAGATAAAAGTTTTAAGGCTTGTAATTGGTATGGATACATCATTATGCTATCAAGAAGATATCTCAATAAAATTATTTTTTGTTTTTTATGTCCAAGATCCACTCGAAATTGAATAAGGGGATCTTAGGTACACCTTGTGCTTGTGTGATGGTGGTTTTCTTATGGGTGCTTTATGTGGTGATTTATGTCTAGTCTTGACATAATTATTGATCATTTAATACAACACACATGAGGTTAAGGAAATTCAAGCACTCAGTTAATGAAATTCAAGCACAATGGAGCGCAAGTAATCAACAAGCAGCGAAGATATTAAATTAGCAATCTTATCAGCAATGCACAAATCAAGCTTGTAATGGAAGGATAATTGGACGTGACTTGGAGTCGAAACATAATCAATTTGAAGATCAATTTAACTTTGAAATCAAACATTCATTGTAAACTTGCAATATTTTTCTTTGTAAGTGTGAAATCCAAATCAAGTTGAATTGTAGTGTAATTTTTCAGGTGCATTCTCGGCTGAGCCCAACACCCTAGAGTCATTTTGAGTTGTAATTGACAAGGTTGAATGTTAAAACTCAAATCATTGTAAACATCGCACTTTGGATGCATTTTTGGTGGTAATCGACATCCTCCACTTCCTAGAAGCAAGTTCAAGCAAGGGAAGTACAAGAGAGCGTGAAACAAAATCAAGCGAGCGTGAAGTTCAAGCGAGCAATTCAAGTGAGCGAGTTGAAAATAAAACCTTCTTTTGTCGAGTCAAATTGTAATTAGGATCTACCTTCACAAGGAGACCTCATTTAATGTTTTTGAAATGGCTCAAAGTCTCTAATTATTAGAGTTACAGAACATTCTAATAAACACCACTGAAGACAACACAATGATATTGAACAAAACAACTCTTCAATCAGTGCTAACTTGTTTGCAAGTGACGCAAGCTAAAGTTAGAATTATTCAAGCACAATCCCAACTATTGAATGATGAGTTGATAGATCTAAAAAATCAACAGCCAGTGAAGTGTTCTGAACTAGTTTGTGTTCAGCACAACCCTCTCTATGATGTTGATGATGATGATTCTTTTGATCAACAGTCAGTGAAGGAACAACACAGTGATACAACTTCAGAATCAGTTTCAAATGAAGTTGAATCTATTCATGAACCTACAATTCAAGAGTTTTCTTTTGATTTCAGTGAAGAAAACCTTTCAGTGATGCATCAACATGCAGTAAATCCACTTCCACGGATTTCAAAGAAACATGTTCATAATACTCTTTCCAAGCCCATCATCAAACCTTGGGAAGAAATCATCTACAACAAGAATAGAACAGGACTTGGATATGACAAGGAAGTTACCTTTCATATTCCTGATTATTCCATACCAATGAAGTTCTAAAGTGCTGGATTCCTTCAAGAAGCTTCAACTTCACCTGTTCAAGTTCAGCATCAAAATGATAAGTGCCAACATTGTAATCGAGTTGGTCACATGGAGAATCAGTGTTTTGATCTCCATCCTTGCCAACATTGTGGAAAGCATAACCATTCTTCATACAGATGTTTAACACTGAAGAAACCTGCAAGATTAAAGATTCACTATGAGTGGATTGATCCTTGGCAGTGGTCATCAACAACCAAGCGATTATATAAGTCTTACCATAGAATTAAATCTCAAGTAAAGACCAATCTTGTATCACATAACATTTGTGTACCTCACATAAGTGGTCCCCTTATGGCGTAGCTTTTGAGCATGGCCCTCACAGGATGAGATAATATGCGGTTTTTTCTGCATGCCCACTTTGTGTTGTACTCAAATGGAACAAGTATGGTACTCTCTTGAGCCTAGAAGGGGGGAGTACAATGATGTAACTCTCATGCACCTTAAGGGGGGGAGTTCAAAATTCCAGTGAAGATGGTTCATGAAACCACTTGTGGTCTCTCCTTTCAGCTGACAAAGGGGGGAATTGATGATGGAATTGAAGATGGTTGTCAGACAAAAAGTTTTGACAACAACAAACATCAAATATGCCAGATGGGCATGAAATTTTCCAAATGGGAAACTACAGTTTGTAGATGAAAGAATTTGACAGAATTATGGTTAGATAAGTTTAAGTTGAATCATACATAATTGGGATGTTTGATTTTGATTTTGAGAGCAATGATGTGGACGTTTGGTTCACATAGATGGTCATTCGACCTAGCAGAGGACAAGAGGATCCTTCTGCATTGCATCTTGGCATTTGATTGAGTTGTCAGGTATTTTCAGGGATGTGTCAGACTAGAAGCTGACTCACTTCTCTTGGTTCGCTCTCATCAGATTGGAGTTTACATTAAGTAAACAATTTGCATGCATCCTAGCTCACATGATTACATAGTGATATTTTCCAGAGATAGCAGGCTTTGACAGGATTATGGTTCAATGACTTGTAATTGAATCATACACATGATACATTGGGATGTTGTTGGACACCTAAAAGTGTCAAGATTGGTTAGTGGTTATCCAAAAACCATCAGATACATGGTATCAATTGGTCAGTGGTCATCCCAAACCAAAGATTCAGAGAGCACTTTCAGTGATACACTGATAGTAGAGTGGTGATACTACATGTTCACCAATTAGTAGAAGACATTAGATTCTTCTGGCTAATATACTTGGAAAAATGATCAAATTGTCAAGCAATCAGGGAATGTTTATATATTGCAATTGTTCACTTCCATATATCAGCTCTCTTCCAGTTCATTTCAAATGAACATGTTCAGCATCCAGATTGGCAGTTTTTCAGGCAGTTCTTCATTGAGGCTCAGCACAGGAGTTTAAGTATGAAGACTTGGAATTGATACCAGTTTATTGCTGGTATTATTGATTGGACTTGTGATTGAGGGGGGATTGTTACCCTATGGCTTACCTTTACCAATCACCAAGTCTAAATTATCACCTATATTTGTATTATTCATTTAGGATATTAGTAATATATCCTCAAGTGATGACTAATGAGTTAGTTAAGATTGCCTAGCCTAGTCATCGTGCATGATTTTAGGATCTAGAGAAAATCTCTCTATGAGGTGGCATCACCCATTGTACTATAAATATGTAACATTGGAGTGAATAATTTTAAAGGTTGGCTAGTGATCCTTTTCTACCATGTTGTTGTTCTTGTTTATATTTTATCACTAGTTGTCCTCCTAAATGTCCTAGTTGTCCCAATGGTTGTACTCCCTAGAGCTGTGGGTATAAAGGTCGGGGGAATCCTCTCAGATGATGTGTAGGCTCGGACTGGTGAAGGGTGTGCACTAGCTCCACCCTGAGATCCACTGGAGCCACTGGCCCCACCTCCCTGGTGTCCTTGTGAACCACTCGCTCCTCCTATGACATTGGCACCTATAGTTCTCATGCTATGATGGATCATATATGTATTGATGGCCATCTGTGCTATGGCATTCATCATGTCCACTGTCCTCTGGCTAGGTCATTCAAGATGGCCTGTGTATTGTCCGATTATGTCTCGGGGCCTTTCCCCCTACCTTATGGAGTCTCTCGTTTGTCACCCATACTCTTCTCTATCTCTGCCTCTATGTCAAAGATGATATTCTCTCTATCCTCTAACTTTGGCTCTGTATCAGACTAAGTGTGGAAGGGAGTGTAGTCCCTTTTGTTCTCGTCTCTCATGTATCTGCTAGGACCTCTGCGGGACTGAATGTACTTGTCCCTAATATTTCCTCGGCCCTCTCGGTATTCTTCATATTTTATTGGAATCATGAGGTCATGAGAATTACTTTCTTCACAGGCTGGAAGGAAGAAAGCTCTGATACCACTGTAATGTTCCTGACCCAACTAGTCAAGGAAATAATGTTGATCTCATATGACCACTATCTAATCTAATACACTGGGAGTTTCTGGATGTGTTTTATATGTGTATGTGTATAATTGATTTTTTACAACATATAAATGAGCATACATATAGTAAATGAGACAAAAGACTTCAAACTATATATTATGATATCTTTGCGGAGTATAATTTTGAATGTGGCTAAATAAAATAAATCACTCGGCTAGATAAGTGACAAAAGGATATTATCCAAAATACAATAAGAAAACTAAAAAAATAGTACCCAATAATAGAAGAATACTACAGGATCAATGAATGAGGCGTAAGATCTTCTACAAGCTATGACAACTCATATGGCAACTGTTGTAGGTCCGGAAAGTTTGCCCTAGTTGCTAGACCCTCAGATCTCCCTGGAAACTATCCCAAACAGTGCACCCTGATCTCTCTCTCAGTCCCGGTGACTGACCGACCCTTTGTTGGTATGTCTGGACCCTGAATAGATCCCCCTAGGGAAATGCGCCCCCTCTACTACCCAAAAACTATGCCCTAGTGATTCCCTTGTTGGAATCAGCTAATAAGGGTCTCAAACTAAGCACTCTGGCCTAATGTGAAATGGGTCAGAAGGATTTCATTAGATCTGATCTGATGATCACTCGAGAATCCTAAATGTGTCCTCCCCAACTGTTGCAACCTCAATATCTAGAAAATGTTCTCTAGATGATTTCTTTGTTGTAATCTGATGATAAATCGGGCAATAGATGCACCTTTCCTTCCTCTCAACTGGTTTAGAAAGGAAGCTATGGATTCTCCCTATATGGGACAAGTTGACTCACTAAACCTTCTCATAAGTTGCACCCTCACCCTGAATAAGTGCACCCTTGTTGTTGGAACCTTTGTAACTATTGTTGAAGACTTATGGAAGACCTGTGTGATCTCTCTGGTGACTAGGGTGTGTCTCTCAACACTAAAATCAACCACTGGTGTATTCCTCCTGGAATCCACTAAGATATCTCTCCTGAGATGCACCTCTCTCCTCAATGACAAGTCAAAATCTGGATAATGATGAATTAGGTCACTTTGCCTTCTCTTATAGCAGCCTAAAACCCTAATTCGTTGTTGACTCTATTTTTATCTCAAGTTGGCTTAAGAGCGCTTTTAGTCACTTTTATCTCAATGTCACTTTCGAATTATAACACCCTCGGTTGAAGTGACCTCTAGTAACCCTGTTTACCCCTGTCTGGACTTGGCTATAGTCTAACAAGGTTGTTTAGACCATTAAGCCTCCTCTCTAGATCTCATGTTTGGAAAGGGACATTACATCATTCCTTGTCTATGTTTACTTAACCAAGCTGCTCCATTGTCAACTTTTGTTTTAATTATGACCGTGATCATAATTTGTGGTTTTGGATTTAATTTTTTTAAGTTCTAATTTTTAGAATTTCTCTTCTTTTGGACTATCCATCTCTTCAATTGTTTGCAGATGGTCTTCTCTGAGATTTGGTTAAAGAATAAAGTGTACCGATAACTAGTTTGTAATATCCTATTATCAATTTCAATGTTGTGTAGAAGGAACCTCTGTTGTCTGGGGAAGTCTACCCTATTTTCTTTCCACAAAACCTTAGTTGTGCACAATTTACATTGTCTCTCGCACATCACAAAACCCACATACTTTACATTGTTCCCTCCACAGCTCCACTTCGACACATGTGACATTGCTTCCTCTACATCTTTACCTCCAAATACTTCTTTTTTCTAAGTTCTATGCCAGATATTTTTAGTTATTTTTTATAATAAACATTGTTAATTGAAATAAATTCAACCGAACAATATTTTTAAGTTAAACATATGCAAAAAATCATTTTTTTTCACTTTATATACCTATTTTTTTATAATAAACGTTTTCAATTAAAATAAATACAAGTATCAATAATTAGTAGTAGAAAATTAGAAAATGAGATTGCCATAAATTAGTCAGTCATCATGCAAATTACATCATTGATTAGAATCCGTTCTATGGAACTATTGGAAGTACAGAGTTGCAAAGTGCGGGAATGAAGGAGGATGGGAGATATGAATCATTGGCACAAGGGTTCAAATTCAATTATGTTGGTAGTGCAACGCATATGCTTGTGCGAACGCCTAGAAAATATGATTGTGTGAACAATACATGTGTGTCTAAGATATATCTCTCCTGAAGATATACGTTTTGAACTATTCACTCATTTACTAAGTTTTCTTCGACTTTTAACAATTTACCTTTTTTCCTGTTTTTTACAAAGTTTTATGCAAAATGTTTTCGTTGCAAAGACTCCAAAACATTTAAAAATGAAATTTCCATAAATGAGTTGATTATCAAGAAAATTACATTGTTGGTTAGAATCTGTGTGATGGAACTATTGTAAGTGCGGAGTTGCAAAGTGTGGGAGTGCGAGGGAATCACGGTTATGGATTATACGCACAAGGGTTCAAATTAGACTAAGGCTTACCTATGTGGAGGATATGCCTATGCAGGCATGCAAAAGATATATATGTGGGGATGATGTCTCTATTCCCAACAAATATCTGTGTGGTAGATATATATGTTTAACAATATTTTTTTAGTTAAGCATATGCATAAAAAAAATCATGAACTATTAAAAGTGTGGAGTTGTGAAGTGCAGGAATGTGGGAGGATGCATGATATCAATTATCCACACAAGGCTTCAAATTAGACTAAGTATTGGCTGTGCAGGGGATATGCCTTGCTTTTTGTAATTCTAACATGCAAATACTATGCATTGGTTCTTCTTGGTCCTACTCTCCAAACAATTTACATTGTTTACTGCACATGCTAACCTCCCCATCGAACATTTCATGTATTTACATTGCTTATTGCATATGCTAACCTCTGCATTCAACACTTCACTTATGAATTTACAAAGTTTTATCCCACATTAAATATGTCACCTCTTTGTTTATTTTTACAAAGTTTTATGAAAAATGTTTTCATTGCAAAAAAATTACATTGCGTCCCACATATGCTAGCCTCCTTGTTCAACATTTCTCTTATTTACTAATGCGGAGTGTGGAGATGCAAAGGATATATCTGTGTAGAGTGGAGTGCATATTGTCTATATATCATCATAGAAAAACACCCCCCACAACTTGACCCTACCATAAATGAGTTCGTTATCATGCAAATTAAATTGCTTGTCAGAATCCATACCAAAGATATATATGTTTGGAAATATATTTTAAGTTTAGCATATGCATATAAGCATTTTTTCAATTTATATACTTTTTTTTTAATAGATGTATATACATATAAGCATTGAGATATATAAAAAATTAAAAAAACTTTTTTCTTAATATTTTCTGGACTGAAATTCAATGTAGCATCAAGGCTATCTTATCTCTTCTACTAACAACTCTACCCACTTTGCTTCCCACAATCCTAACATTTTGATACTTTTCGTTGGTTCTTTCTCATCCCATCCTCCAAATACTTTACATTTCTTCGCGCGTATGCTAATTTCCCCATTGAACATTTCAATTATTTGCATTGTTTATGACATATGCTAACCTCCCCATTGAACACTTCACTTATTTGCTAACTTTTTCTCCACATTGAACATGTTGAACAAAGTTTCATGCTAAATGGTTTCATTGCAAACACTTTGCATTGCTTACCACATATGCTAGTGTCCCCATTGAACATTTGACTTATTTACTAAATTTTACTCCACATTGAACACTAAATGTTGTTACTTGTTTATAAAAATTACTTTATTCTTATCATTGTCTTCTTTGCATAAACAATAATACTATTCTTCTTTATTATATGAATGATCATTTGGAAAAGACTATTCATTGCCTATGCATTTAATTATATTAAGTCACATTGTTCAACATATATTTCACAACTACTTTGGCAAGAAATGCACTCCCATGCAACCCTTGTTTAATCATGAAGGATGCTAAAGGTATTTTTTTATATGAGTTTTAATTATAAAAAAAAAAGAAAAAAGAAAAAAACATGTTTCTTCTTCCGATATTGATAATCTATCCTTGATTGTTGAAGTAAAGTTTTATACTTCACTTTTTAAGATATGATATTTAAATATTGACATATTTTATTCCATTAGTAACAACTAAGAGTGAATTGTATAGTATTAATGGATTATATGATTTTATTTTTGTGCCTTTTCCCCTTTTCATTGCTTTGAGGACATTCTAGATTTTATTTTTGTTCATTTTCCTCTTTTCATTTATTTGAGGACATTCTAGATATTTACGAATACAAAAATTAGGGGAGTTGGTTAACATTCATTATATGTTGTGTTATTAGTCCCTACCTTTAGGCTAGGGATTATAATAAACGATTTTTAGTGCTTACATTAGTTCGACACACAGATGAAGACATTTTTATATTGATATCCTATGTTATGGAGTTAAACAACTTTATATCTTCCAATAAGAAACTTATATACTCCATATCCTCCAATACAAATCTTTTACCTCTTATTTGGCCTCATATTGTGGAAAAGGGAATTTTCTTAGGTTTCAAAGTTATGAAATGGAAGATATATTTACATTACATCTTGTAAAGTGAAGTAATGCTAGACCTCACCTTAACATTAGTTCCCTGGCATTAAATGTTTATTCTTGATTGTTTTCTCTCTAATGTTTAAAGAGTGCATGCATCGTCGTTGGTTCCATGAAACACCTTTTGTTGGGTATGTGTTATATTCTTTGCATGTGTGTGTGTGGGCATGTCAGATTCGACAACTGTGTCTTTTTAGCATATTTTTCTATTTTTAGCAGTTTTCTAAATTAATCTCGGATTAAGGGATTAGGGTTTTAGTAGCTACATAATACCTAAAATATTGTATATATTGTATTGTGAATGGTGAAATTAATACAATGAAGATTTGAAAGGTGCAGCACCAAGGAAGGCTGATTTTCTCCCAATTAAGGGTTTTCGATGTAAATCTATGTGTATTGTGTGTATGAGTCATTGATTAATTTATGTTTTTCTTAAGAATTTGTATGCATTGGTTTACTTCACAGGTTTAAAACTTACATGTGATATCATAACTCATTTTTGGCTTCAGGGGGACAACTTTGTTTCTTAGTGTTTGGCTTGGTCTTGATAGATCAAGTTTATCTTGAGTCTGAGATAAACCTGGGTTCAGTGGGATATTTTGCAGTGGTGATTTGAGTGTAGAAAGAGGGATGGAAAGCTCGTCTAGAATAGATATAGATACTTTCAATGTAAAAACTCTGAGATATGGAAGCTCAAGACGAAGGACCTTCTTGTAGACAAAGAACAATGTACCATTGTGGATATTGGTACACAACCTACTGGTACGCAATCTACTAGCACACAAACTACTAGTACACAAAGTACTAGTACACAACTTACTGGTATGTTGAAGGAAGATTGGGAGAAGTTAGATAGAAGAGAAAGGAGTACTATTCAAATTTGCCTAGCAGATTCAGTGTTGTTGAATGTCTCGGGAGAATCTACAACCAAGGAACTATGTGATAGTTTAGGGAATTTGTATCAATCAAAGTCCCTAGTAAACAAGTTGTTTTTTCGAAAAAAATTGTATCATCTTAGGATGGAAGATGGAGGTTATGTGACAGGACATCTAAATGCCTTCAATACTCTGGTAAGTCAACTTATCTCTGTTAATATTACAATTGCAGAAGAAGATGAGTGTATTACTTTGTTATGTTCTTTTCCAGACTCTTGGGATAATATGGTTGTAGAAATTGGTAGTACCACTCAATCTACATTGAAGTATGAGGATGTAGTTGCATCCTTATTATCTGAAGAGATGAGGCAGAAAAACATGGATGTTCAGAGAAAAAATGATTTATTTATAAGAGGTCGTACCTAAGATAGGAATCCTGGTAAGTCTTCGGGGAGGAGATCTATATCTATAGGTAGAAATAAGTCTCCGGGAAAAATATTTGAGGAAATGATGGAAGTGTGGTAAAGCAGGGAATTACAAGAAAGATTGCAAGTCTAAGAAGGTTGATAAACCAAAGGGATCTGATAATGCCTCTTCCATAGAGGAGAAAACCTCCAATGAAGAAGGAGGTGATGCTTACCTGGTATATACAAGTACACATGCAGACCGTGTTGTATGGTTAATCGACTCAAGTGCGCCATATCATATGAATCCTTAGAGGGAGTGGTTCTGTGAATATTAAAAATACGTTGGTGGTGGTGTATTCCTAGGAGATGACTCGACATCCAAAATCATGGGATGTGGAAGGGTTAAGTTGTTGCTAAAATATAGAAGGATTAGAACTCTCCCTAGGGTTCTACACATTCCAAAACTAACCAGGAGCCTAATATCTGTAAGTAAGTTGGATGATGTAGGTGGGGATACTGTATTGGGAAAGTGAAATTGCAAGATGGTACAAGGAGCAATGGTGTTGATGAGGGGAGTTCAGTGTGGAACATTGTACAAGTTGTTGGGAAGCACTTATACTAATGGGTGTAACAATTATGTTGTCCCTAGGCAGATAAATAAAGAAGGCAAGACCAATATTGTCCCTGGAAACAAGACCACGATGTGGCATCAAAGACTAGGGAATATTGAAGAAAAGGGCCTTCAAACACTACACAGTAAATGTATGGTTGAAGGTATGTCTAATTTCACTCTGGCTTTTGATTTCTGTGAACATTGCATATATGGTAAACAAAATCAAGTAAGATTCCCATTTGGTGCTACAAGAGTAAACATGATCTTAGAGTTGATACACAGTGATGTGTTTGGACCTGTGCATGTTCCATCACTAGGTAAATATGTGTATTATGTTTCATTCCTAGATGATTTCTCAAGGAACACATGGATTTATTTTCTTAGAAAGAAATATGAGGTATTTGATAAATTTAAAGAGTTTAAGGCTCTGGCAAAAAAACAAACAGAGAAGAAAATAACAATATTGAGGACATATAATGGTGGATAATTCTGTGGAAATGAATTCAAAGAATTATATAAGAAGTGTGGTATAGAAAGGAATAATACTAATCCATACACACATCAACATAATGGAGTTGCAGAAAGGATGAATAAGACATTGATGGAAAAATCAAGGAGCATGCTTAGTGGTGTCGAGTTAGGACATGAATTCTAGGAAAAGGCAATGGGTACAACATGTTACCTGTTCAATCGATCACCCTCATCAGTGCTAGATGATACAAATCCACATGAGGTATGGAATTGTAAGAAACCCTCTCTTGAACATATTAGACTGTTTGGTTGTGATGCTTATGTACAAGTTCCAAAGGAAAATAGGAGGACAATGTATAATAAAGCTGAAAGGTGTATATTTATTGGTTATAAAGATGGTGTGAAAGGTTACAAGATTTGGAACCCATAAACTAAGAAGACTGTTTTGCAGTCGGTATGTTGTTTTAAGAGAGGTGAAAGATGTTCCCAAACAAGAATTCCTACCAAGGAAAGAAGAACTTGAGAAAATAGAGTTTGAGTTGGATGATGCAAAATATAAATCAAATGAAGAAGATGAAGCATAAGAAGAAGAATGGCATGCCATAGTATTGAGGAGACCAGTGAGGGAAAGAAGGCAACCAAAAAGGTATATTCCACCTAATTTTCGTTCTAATTTTTCTTTATCTATTACTGATGATGATCCTAGAATTGTCAAGAAAGTAATGAATTCAGAGGATAGTACATTTTGGAAGAAGGCCATGGTTGAAGAAATAGATAACTTAGATAAGAATGAGGCATGGGATCTATTTAAGTTGTCGGCTGGAAGAAAATCTGTTGGTTAAAAATGGTTGTTTAAGAAGAAGTTTAATGCAGAAGGAAAAGTGGTGAAATACAAATCTTGGTTAGTAGCAAAAGGTTATTCTCAGGTAGAGGGAATTGAATTTGGTGAGATATTTTCTCCTATTGCCAAGTTAACTTCTATTAAATTTATTTTATCTATTGCTACTGCTTTTGATCTTGAAGTGGAATAGACGGATGTGAAGACAACATTCATACATGGGAATTTGGAAGAATAAATCTACATGAAGCAACCAGAAGACTTTGTAGTGAAGGGAAAGAAAGAGCTAGTGTGTAAGATAAAGAAGTCACTATATGGTCTAAAGAAATCACCTAGGATGTGGTACCAAACATTTGACACATACATCCTTGGATTGGGATTTGTGAGAAGCAGGGATAATCACTGTGTATATTCCAAGAAGGTTGGTAATCACTTCATTTATGTAGTGTTGTATGTTGATGACATGTTGCTGGTAGGAAATAACATGGATGTTATCAAGGAGGTGAAATCACAACTATCCTCCAAATTTGACATGAAGGATCTCAACACTACAAACTTCGTTCTAGAATGAAGATTAAAAGAGATTGTGAAAACATGAAAATCTAGTTGAATCAGAGAAAATATGTTGAGATGATATTGTAGAGGTTTAATATGCATGGAAGTAAACTGGTCAAGGTTCTTATTCCTATAGGTGTAAAGTTATTTGTAGATTAGTGTCCCAAGACAAAGGAAGAAGAAGAGGACATGTCCCATGTTCTGTATTCTAGTGCAGTTGGCAGTTTGATGTATGCAATGGTCTGCACTAGAACATACATTGCACATGCATTGGGAGTTTTGAAAAGGTATATGTCAAAACCAGGGAAGGAGCATTGGACAACAGTAAACAGGGTCTTCAGGTATTTGTGTGGAACTAATAGTTATGGATTATATTACCAAGGAAGACCAAGATTGGATAGAGTGTTGGACATACTTGGGTTTGTTGATGTAGATTGGGCTAGAGATATGTATTACAGAAGATCTACAAGTGGGTATGTGTTTAACCTATTTGGAGGAGCAATCAATTGGATGAGAAAAAGAGAGGTTGTAGTGGCACTCTCAACAACATAAGTTGAATACATGGCAGCCACTCATGCAAGCAAGGAAGCAATATGGTTACAAAGATTGTGTTTAGGTATTGTTGGTACAACAAGCAGTGAGATTAGATTGTGACAGTCAGAGTGCAATCTTCCTGGCAAAGAACCTTGCTTATCATTTGAAGACAAATCATATTGATGTTCAGTATCACTTTGTGAGAGACATGGTTGAATAAAAGAAGGTGTTGCTAGAAAAGGTTGATACTTTGAAGAATGTTGTAGATTCATTGACAAAGTCTGTGAGCACAAAGAAGTTCTCTTGGTGTAGAGGAACAATGGGCATTGTTGCCCTGGATTTTTGACTATGTAATCCTGTGAAACCTTGTATGCAAATAAAAAAACAAGTGGGAGAATGTTGGGTATGTGCTATATTCTTTTCATGTGTGTGTGTGGGCACATCATATTTGACAACTGCATCTTTTTAGCGGATTTTGCTATTTTTAGCGGTTTTTTAAATTAATCCCGGATTAAGGGATTAGGGTTTTGGTAGCTACGAAATACCTAAAATATTGTATATATTGTATTGTGAATGGTGAAACTAATACAATGAAGAGTTGAAAGGTAAGACACCAAGGAAGGCTGGTTTTCTTTCGGTTAAGGGTTTCTAGCGTAAATATCTGTTTACTGTGTGTATGAGCCATTGATTAATTCATGTTTTTCTTAAGAATCTATATGTATTGCTTTACTTCACAGTTTTAAAACTTACACCTTTCATTCATGCAACCTGGAAATATCCAAGTGTCTATTCATTTCTCTTTCCTTGATATCAACCACTAGCTTATTCATCATGATGGTGCAGTTCCACTTTCCGAGCTTCAACTCAACAAAGGCTAAGTTCTCATCAGTTCCTAGAATTATTGTTTCCAACCCTCAAAATCTATTGTAGGCTAAGCTATAGTTGAGTTACCTAAATTATTGTTTCCAACCCTCAAAATTTGTTGTATACTGAGTTGTAAATGAGTGAAGGTAATATGGAGCTGCAAAAACGTAGTTGAGTTAAAGCAGCAGGGCCAACTAGGTCTGAAAGTTCTCCGGGAGAGCTGCAAAAAGTTAGATGAGTTAAAGTAGCAAAGACAACTAGAAAGTTCCCTAGGAGAACATTACCATTGGTAGGAAAGCATACCCTGCCACTACCCAACGTAACTTCATGCATATTTCCTCGACTCTTCTGCTCTACAAGATTTCTTGAAGTACTCCTTGAGGTTCATAATTTTTTTACGACAATAGGTGCTTAGACTATGTTTTTTTTTCCATTGTATATATTTATGTGTTTACTTCTAGTGTATGTATGTATGTGTTTACTATTTTACAAAGATATGAATTTTGTATGGATTGGGACATGGATTTAATTGGTTTTAATACTTATCAATAAGATAATTCACATAAAGGAATATCATAAGCAGGGATGATTTTAGGGGCTAAATTTTGCTCATGGGATAATTTTCCATGTTTTTTCCCAAAAAAATATTTGCTATTTAAAAAATGATTCACCCAAATTCTATAAGATAACATTATTTTACCTTAAAAATCACCAAAATTTTATACAAACTATATAAAATACTTAGAAATATGAATATTTTTACAAAGATATCTCCAAACATTTTATAGTTGGAATATGAAGGATTAGTAAGATTCACCAAGGTTTCTACATTTTAAAATAAATTTCCATCCTTAAAATCATCCCTGATCAGAAGCTCAACATTGCATGGAACCACAAGTTTACATTGAAGAAGATGACTAGTAAATATAACAACTTGTAGAAGTATATCAAGTATCAAGTAAAATGATTCAAGGGAGTTTATGGAGGCTTGGAATATTACACTATTTCTAAACCTAATTTAAATTTGATATATTAAGCCATGAATCAAAAAGTTATTAATATTGTTTTCCTTTTGTTTTGGTAGAGATGATGGATTAGAAGAAAAGTAAAATGGAACATACTTACCTATTGCAATCGTGTTGTGTTCTTTTCAATCTTCCATTCTTCTTTTATGTCTTCCTTTCTTTACCTGTAATGGGGCAAAGCAACTATTATATCACTCCATACCTCTCCATGTTAGATAATTAATCAAAAACATTGCCAACAAAATCTTCCATGCAGATGCTACACCGATATGTCCACCCGGCCTTGATGTGCCTCTTCCATTACATCAAACACATCATTCAGATCATATTAATACATTGTCTTAAAATTGAAGTTGAACTCATCTCAGTCATACAAGACTCTGTTAATTAGCTGATACATAGTTTCCATATTTAGGTAAATAATAAGGTTGAAGTGGGAACTTCTTTTCACTTGAAGTTTATAATCCTATTATCTCAAGCTACGATGTCCTAGCCTGAATGGTATCTAGTTACAACTCCTTCAGAAAGTCTCACCTTTCTATCACCTAATAAAATAAAGGTTATTTAATGAATTTCTATTATGGAATGAAGTCAAGGTTATTTAATGACATTGATTGAAAGCGTGGAATTAAAATACTTTGAATAATCGCATTCACCTTGCCAAGTGTTAAGGATTCATTACCAATAAGTTGTTAGTCCCAAATTATGCATGCATGCATTACACATGTATGCTTCCACTTGATTATCTTTGACTGTTAGATTTTAATGATTCTATATTTGCAAGACAAAATGTTTGTTGAGACTTCTGATCTGCAAGGTATATTTTCTTATGCAACAATTCATTGTCCTTAGGGTTTGGAATAGATAGGGATTGCACAGAAATATCACAATGATTATCATTTTTATGACTTTAGGACATCAGGGAAAACAATCTCAATGATATGATTTCTTGCAACATAGAAGAGTTATACCTAGGAATCTAAAGAGAATTGAATTAACTATCATTGGATGCAACTTAGAATACTTTCTTGAACCACTACAACCATATATTTGATGCCCTGAAAGCTTGAAATCAAGATGCGCATCTATGTAGCTAAGTCCTCCACAATCCCAAACTCGCCCTTAGTTCATACATCGATTACATAAATCCCTCGCCATCAATAAATTTCTATTGCAAAATATGTAGCCACATAGAACACAACACAACATAGCGCAATTCTCCCTAAGTAGCCATGTGAAGAACAATAACACGTGGAAAAAGTCCAATTCATCATGAAAAACGTTTGACTAATGCATATTACGCCTGCATTATTAATACAAATTCACATAGCCATGGAACGCTGGTAATGACTATTATTATCGTTGAAAGGAAAAAAAAGGATCATCATTTGTTAGAACTTAGAAGTACACCATTCATAACCCCTAATGAGGAAAGATAAATTTAGCATGCAAACATAGCAAAGTATGCATAATATCATTTATTTCAAGTTCAATTGAGCTTTAAAAACTTTGAATGGAATTTTTATCCTTGGGATTGACAAAAGATGAACCGAAAAACCATAGACAGACAAAAAAAAATGATGCAAACATGGACAAAATTTCTTTATGAATGCTATCACAAGACACAAGTTGAACCTACTAAATTTTTGGGTTTTTCAAGGCTAAAATCACCACGACATACTAAGAGGATAGTTTTTCTCTGTCGGATAAACCTCTTTGATATCAAGAAGACAAGCTTCAAGGTGGCCAACAACCTTTCAATTTTTCATTGATAGGATAAACTTTTATTCAAAAACCATCTTTTATCGTCCATAAGTGATAAATTTCTACAATAATCAACATATTTATTGACAAGTGTTGCTTATTCCACCTGCTGAATCTGTAATGTGTCATTACTCTCAAAATGAATTGTCATACCAACTCTTTTACAATAACTTATTTTTTATTTATATAAATTAATAATATGGAATAAGATATTTTTTTTCCAAATTTTATACACCTTCTCTATTTATTTTTTTTATATAAATACACAATTTCTACTCCTAAGCAATGAAGACCAACTCCAACTCTATCGAATTAAAATTATTTTCCAAGTACTTTACATTCATGTATCCCTTGGAGTTTAACCCCATCAAAAAATAAAATAACGTAAGAAGAGACTCTGCGAATTTAATTCGCTGTAGTTTACAAGCCAAAAGTATTTACTATTTTGTACCATGCTTTGTTTTCTTGTGTGATTTTTCCATTTCCCTTTCATCTAATATTTTAATTATTGAATTTACAGAGTACATTTACACTTTGAACATGGACAAGAAGAGTGACTTATACTAGTTCGGAGGGGTTTTGCTCGAGCTGATTATTAGCAGAAAACCAGTGTGAGAAAAACGAGTTTGGAGAGGGCGTGGACATCATGCATGAACTGGGTGATGTGCAATGAAAAGATCTTATATTTGATATGTGTCAATATTATTTAATATCATAATGATTTTCATTAATGTATAAATCCAAAGGATCTTCTTGGAAGTAAAAAACCAAAAACATTATATTTGGTGCATGGGCCTATGTCAACTTAAAACTTTGCATTACTACATGACTTAAATATTCAAGGGGATGCACACTTCTTTTTGCACATGTCTCAATATTGTGCTTAGTGTTGTTTGACCCTTAAATGATGATTCATCTTTAAATCATAAATGCACAATAATAATAGTGAATACTTGATTACATAAACACGTTGCTATTTTTGAGAGAAGTAATGTGAGTGCATGTACCAACAAAATAATGTTTTGATGTTGGCTGCAGCATATGCACTTAATGAGAAAGGTAGGCTACATGTAATTACTATATGAAACTTAGCTGAACTAAAATAACATGAAAATATTTTTCACATAACATAGAAAAATCTGTAAATACATCTATGGTGATGGGTAGTAACCATCGCCCTAATTCGTTCCTTGTGCGGGAGAGGATTGATGTGGTCTATTAAAAAAGAAATGTACATATGGAAATGGTTTCTAAATGTTTCCATAGGCTACTATTGGCAATGGTCTTGGACTATCGCAAATGGATTCCCAACACACTAAAGTTATCAAAATGGTGGTTTCATTTGGCCAATTTTGTTGTTGTTAACAACATGGAAAATGATCATGAATTGTCAATGGATAGGATCATGCATGACAATTTGATGCAAGATCATCCTTGGTTTTGAAAAACCAACATCAAACAAAAATAAAGGATTTTCTTCCCCTTTCACATAATTTTTTTTAGTTAGTTGCTTGTCAAGTTGAGATCATGGGCTAGTGTACAAACTTCCTATGGAAGAGTTTGTTTCTACTAATTTGAAAAGTTCATTTGTCCCTTGGCTATGGAAGACCCACTCGCTATTAGAAAACAAAATTTGAAGGAAATCGTAATCATGAAAATAAGTTTGACTCAATCTCTAGATGGGGATACAAAGTGGAAATACTTCCAAATTTGAAGCATTGCAGAGACTAATTGGATTCCAGTAGAACTAAATAGTTAGAGGAGTATTATTAAATAGGATCAACTAGAGTGAAAAAGGTTCAACTTCTTTATTCTACAAAAGAGAAATATATGGTGATTGTTCAATTTTCATTCTTAGAGTTAGAGACCCACTTGTAGCTAGGTCGTTACAGATTGCAATTGTAAAAAAATTGTGAGAGATTGAGACCTCTAGGTTGTGAGCCCATAGTTCAATTTGACCCCATTGATCAATAAATATTTCAATTTTTTTCCTTCCTCTTGGGTTGATTTTTTTTTATATTATTGTTTACCATTTTAATTTCTATTAAGACAGTATCTACAAATTTACGAATATCCAAGCATTTTCTTTCTTAGAAGCTAATATCTCACTTATATGTTTGGTTCTTCTATTCGAGGTTGATGACTTGATCCAAGTGGATATCGGTGGACACCCACCTATTCCAACTAGATCAAAACAATTTTTTGGCAACTTACTATTTTTAGCAGTTTTTCGGTTCCTAAACTTCTGTGGCCATTTTGAGGGCCTAAATGAAGTTTTTTCGGGATCAAGCACCTCAATGATACTTGAAGGATTGGTTGAGCCTCCAAAATGAATCTCCTCAATGATACCTTTAAAACAAGCTATCATCCACCCCAAATAGAGATTGTATGCCAAAGTTACGCCCCCGGGAAGTTGATACACCAAACTACCCAAAACATGGTCCACAAAACTGTTGGATTTTCATCTTCCAAGGTTAGGGTTTTGGATTTTCTTTATGATAAAAAGGAAGTTGGAGCCTTATTGTAAAATTATCATCTTTTGAATGCGAGTAGTCGTCACATCTCTTCTCAGAGACAAGCTACCACCTTTCTAGCGAGTCTTTCACTCTGTATTTCTACAATTTTGTACATTTCGCTCATTAATAGAAATTGTGTATTATTGTATATTTGTGTCTCTTGTTATATATATGATATATATCTATTATATTATTAGTTCTCTTGCAATATCCTTGTATATTTCTATGTTATATCTCCATTATGGGTCGTACACTATCACCAAGGCCATGGGGGATAATGATTTTGAGCTCAACATTCCTCCTTTCCTCGGTCTGCACCCAGTTTTCAACATGGATCTCCTTCGCCCTTATTTTCCACCATTATTGGACACCTCGGAAGTAGCATAACAACTAACACCAATAGATCTCAACCCCGAATGCATACAACAGGCATCCAATGATCATATTGTAGACACACAGATCAAGGGAACTCAACAACAAATGATCCATCTTTATCGAGTTGTCAAAGCAAGGCAACTCCTGCACCAAGGCAAGTGGCTCACCCGGGGCCAAATTCAATAGAAATTTCCTCATCTGATGGGGGACCTCAACGCAATGGAGAACGTTGATTCCTAAGGAGGGAGGATTGATCCAGATGGATATCTGTGGCCACGCAACTTTTCCAACTGGCTCAAAACAATTTTTTGGCAATTTTGGTAATTTACTATTTTTAGCAGTTTTCACTTCCGAAGCTGTTTTGAGGCCCTAAATGATGTTTTTTGGGAAAACAGGTTTGCAATATAAAAGTTTCTTTGATATTTCACCTAAAATGAATCTCTTCGATGATACCTTTCCAATAGGCTATCATACGCCTAAAATGGAGATTGTATGCAAAAGTTACGACCTCGGGAAGTTGATGTACTAACTTACCCAAATGGGGCCCACATGACTTTTGGTGCTTAATCTCCTAGGGTTAGGTTTTTGGATGTAGGGTTTTTGACATTCCTACTTATTGTAAAAATTCCTTCAGAGCCTCATTGTAATCATCTTCTTTCGAATGCATGCAACTGTCACATCTCTTCTCAGAGATAAGCCGCCACCATTCTAACAAGATTGTTGTCGCTGCATTTTACAGTTTTAGCTTATTTCATTATTGAATAGAAAACCAGTTTTACTGTATCTCTGTTATTTTGTGTTAAGCGCATGTTAATAATATGTATTCATTTCGTTCTGCTCATAAAATCTGGATCATTGGTATCAGAGCCGTCTTCTCCTTGTCATCTTAATGCATGTCCCCAACAAGGTCGAAGTACAAAGCGTTGGGTCTTGAGCTTGTTTCTCTTGAGGACAAAAGCTCTTGCATGCCCAAGAGACCTATCATGGT
>ML789052.1:718554-751176 GCA_009831015.1 Picea engelmannii | reverse complement strand
TTAAAGATTACTTATGTAGAAATACACATAGACAGCAGCATAAAAACATTGAACATCAGACATAAACACAACAACTTGATAAAGGAGTTCACCCCACTCCGGGCTACATCTCCTGGTCCAGCTTCCAATGGATCATTATTATTGAATTGCTCAAAGTGCTCAAAAACATGTCTTACAATGCTCAAAATGACAAACTGACTGCTCCAATGGCTCCGCAACATCCCAAAACCCCTGTCTGGGCTCTTTCGGCACCTGAAACGGTCGAAAAATGAGAAAGATATACCTCCTTGAAGCTCCTTCTCCAACTTTGTTGTCTCTGGTTCTACAAATTGTACTCTTGTGCTTCAAACCTAGCACACACGCTCATGTAAGTATAAAGAACCCAGTCCCGTGCATAACCGCGCACCGGTACAAACCGTAGGACGGTTAAGGGCGCACCAGCCCCTAACCGCCTAGGCACTTGGGCGCATGGCGCATGGAACCATAAGCTGGGCGCAAAAGTAGTTTAACCGTTGTAACTCCCGGGTGGTTAGCCACCGGTCAAAACCATATGCATTAACCAAAGGGTATAGCATTCCCGCGCGCATGTTTTAAATGACAACAACATATATATATATATATATATATATATATATATATATATATATATATANTACATTACAATGTAATACTTATATCCCGCGCCAAAAGTTTGGGTTTAATATATGCGGTCGTATGTAATAATGTGTCCACGGGTCGGGGCTTGGCCCCGACCCGCCCCCCTTTCCAACTATTACAACAATGCAATTCAAATATATGTGCGTTGGGTTATGTAACAAGGAACATGGGTCGACACCATGGTTAGCGCAATTTGTAAAGTCATATGCTGTGTTGGGAGGTCCGGGGGTCGAACCCCGTGGCCTCCATTAGTTTTACATAGCCATTATAAGCCAACCAATGGGGGACACGTGGCGCCCAAACATTGGGCCACGTGCCCTCATACCATTCGCTGCCAATGAGACACGTGTCAACATCCGATTTGATAACCATCAGCCAATAAAAATATGCCACGTCATCAAACTGCCACATCATCATGATGGTACGACCCTCCACGTGGCCGTACGGACTGTACGGACAGGTACAGTCGGCATCCCAAATTTTTGCATGTTTGGCTTGGCGGACAGATCGCGATATCTCCTCCATACGGACTCCGTTTGCGAAAGTAAATATACCGCCGGAATCACGAAGACGAGACGGACGCAATGGCACTATTTTCGTCACATTCCGAGCACTTTGAAAATTGAGCAAATTTTGATCCCCTGATCACTTTGCATCAAATGTTACCATAACTATTTAGCTCCGAAAATTTGGTTTTGTGAAATTCTTCCTCTGCAAATCATGGTTGCAAGGATACATCTGAAAGAGTCATTTTAACATGTGATTATTAGAATAAGAGTTGTGGGAAAAAATGTTGGGAAGAAAATCCTATAAATTGTAATCTATTTGTGGACCAAGAGACAACTCGTAAGAATGATGCCACAAAGAGGAGAAACTCAGGTAGGCACAAGGAACCATGAATTATAGGAATTGAGAAAGAGAATTACAAACTGGGATAATAAAAGAGCTAGGTATATTGAGTAGATTCAAAATAAGAAGATGGGATAGAAGAGGAATGAAATTTTGGAGAAAGAGATCTTGTTGTGTGATTGATATAATTTTTTAAACATAGAGGTATTGCAAGAGTAGATGTTTCTTGCAATGGTGGTACTCTAAAAGTGGAGGCTCTCATTGACTAGATAGGAGAGCTTGAGAAATACTTTGAGTATGAAAATGTTTAAGAACTTAGTAGAGCTCATTTTGTAATAACAAAATTGAGGTCACACTACACTATGGAGGGATTCAACTACATATCGAATGTAAAGATAGGGTTTGCTCCCCCTATCCACCGTGCAATTTCGTGGCCATTAAACCGGTCCAACCCTTGGCTGCAATCATAAATAATTCACGTGCAGGTCGCTGCAACCAGAAGCAATAAGCGTGGAGGACAGGGCCCTACACTCGACCCCGTGGACCTGCAAATTATGGTAGTTCTTGTCGACCCGAATCGCATTAATTATGTTGCAGATCTTGATGAAATGGCGTTTTCCCTATGCTGCGTGATATGGTATAAGTCAAAAGACGTTGGAAATTGAAGTTAAGATTTTAAATGTTTTATCTTTTGGTTTTTTGGTTTTTTAAATGATTGGATTTGTAGATTTGAGTAGTTAAGTTTGTATAATTTTTTTAGTATACTAAATTCATTTATATATTAAAAATGTAATTTAAACAATAAAAAATAGCTATTTAATCCAAATTTACATTACTAGATTAAAAAAACAAAAAAACACGTTTAATCTTTTGTACATTTCAATACATACATGGATTTTAATGCCATATCATCATTTTAATATTTTATCACTGTGTTATAAAGTAATAAGACCATTAAAAAAAGAACCATCAAGGTAAAAGTTGAACACATCTTTTTTGAGATTGCTTTCTATGTAAAATGGGAGATATAAGGAATGACTTTTTATGTAAAATGGGAGATATAAGGGTTGATATAAGATGTAAATATTATTCGTTTTGGGAATTCATATATATATATATATATATATATATATATATATATATATATTTTGGGCCATTAAAGTGAATGTAGGAGGTATAAGTGGTAAATTGATGCACGAATATTTTAATTATTTTGGTGCATTTTATGTAATTGGAGATATAAGGAGTGAATTTAAAAAAAAAAAATTGAAGTCCTTTCTAGTTTAGGGGGTATTTCTTTTTCTAATTGAATTGTTGAACTTATAAATTGTTTTGGGGTATATTAATTTTGTATTGCGATCATTTTGTTAAAATTTGAAAGTTTTTTAGCTTTGAAGTTAATTTGTAATTTGTAATTAAAGTGTTGATAAGAGTAGAGTGAAATACTCTATCAACATTTTTTTAAGAGGTTATAAGAGGGTGAAGGTTAAACTTTTACATTCTTTTGTAGTGTGTGTAATGTCTCTTGTGCATGGTATTATTTATTTGATCGTGTGGACTTGATAATTACTTTATCATGTCAAAATTGGTAAATTTATTCACTTATTCTGATAAATTGGATGAACCCAAGAACTATAAGACTTGGAGTCATCACATGCAAAACACCCTAATTTATAATGAGCTATGGAAAGATATGTGTAATGGTGATAAACCTCCCACAAAGCCTACAAATGCTAAAGAATTGGCTAGATGGGAATTAAAAGATGAAAAGACACTCACACTTTCAATATCTCCATTCACATATGAAATGTTTGTCCACATAGAAAATGCAATCGATGTTTGGAATGCATGGGAAATCTTCAAAAACATGTTTGATACTCAACTTGAACAAAAAAGGGTTGATCTCCACATAAAGCTTCTTAAACAAAGTTTAGTTGAAGGGGGGAGATGTTATGGATTACGACCTCCATATTGATAAATGGTTTTCCACCCTCGTATAAAAATTTCTTGGAAACTTTATAAATCACAGGAAAACTAGAAAAAAAAACTTTTGCCTCTCTTAGTGATATATTGGTACAACATGATAAAAAAAATTGGTAAAAAGAAGACCTCTGGAGAAGATCTTTTATCACCAACTCAAACAAAGGTGAAATCTCAAGATAAATATGCACCTACAGTGAAAGTACTAGAAGAAGATACACCTACAATGAAAGTACAAGAGGAAGAGGAAGAGGGTCATACAATGAAAATTCTAGAGGAAGAGGAAGATCCAATAATCCAAAACATGGTCGAGGTTGTAGTAGAAGCCACAAAAGAGTGCATAATAATTAAAATCAACAATATTTTAGGAGATCTCAAGATGCTTCTAACAACAGGATAGGAAAAAGTGGAGATATGACTCAAGTAAAGTGGAGAAGATTGTAGAACAAAGAATGAAAATTTTCCCCAACATAAACAACATTTTAACTCTAAGTCACATTCTAAGTCAAATACTTCCAATTCAACTCAGTATGCAGATAAAAAAGATAATGAATATGAATATGTGTTGAAAACCACTCAATAGTTGGATTTTGTAGACTCAGTTGCTATCAAAAAACAAATGAAAAAGGATTTTGGAGATGATTGGATAATTGATACAAGAGCTACACAACATATGTGCTATAGAAAATATTATTTTTGGACATATCAGGACATGGAACTCAATCCAATATATTTGGCAGGTGACACATCACATACTCCTCAAGGAAAAGGATCAGCCCACTTCCTTCTTCTTGGAATCGGAAAAGTATTACTTTCTAATGTTTGGTATGTTCCATCTTTTAAAAATAATTTATTTCCCTTGGTCCTCATTAGACAAGGAGGTCATCAAATCATTATGGAAGATGGTTTGATCAAAATCAACTCAGTAAAGAGAAAATTCAATACAATGATGAATGGTTATGAAGATAGAAAACTTTTGAGGATACAAGGCACAATCATTCCTCGCAACCATGAGCTTGCATCATCAATGGACTTATCCTCTAGCTCATTAAGATTATGGAATTACAAATTTGGCCATTTGAACTTCGAAATCCTAAGTAAACTTAAATCTAAAGAGATGGTTAAAGGGTTTCCTACCTTCAGAAAGGAAAATACCAAGTGTGAAGCATGCATAATTGGAAAACCAAAAAGTGATCCCTTTTACCCAACTACACGGTGAGAAAACATATGTTTGCAATTAATCCATAGTGACATTTGTGGTCCTTGAGAATCTTCTTTTGGTGGATTAAAATACTTCATTCTTTTAATTGATGATTATACATGGATGATTTGGGTATATTTTATGAAGAATAAATTAGATTCCTTTGAAAAATTCATACAATTTCAACACTTTTGAAAATTCCACCAAAGAGAAGATTTCCACACCTAGAACAGATAATGGGGGAGAATTCATTTCAAATGAATTCAATGATTATTGCAGAAGAAATGGAATTAAAAGGAAGTTGACGAACTCTTATACTCCACAACAAAACAGAGTCACAGAAAGAATGAACAAAACTTTAATGGGAATGACAAGATCTATGCTTCATTTCAAGGGGTTAAGAACAAAATATTGGGTCGAAGCAATTCATACAACTATGTATCTAGGGAATTGATCACCCACATCAAAATTATATGGAATCAATCCATATCAAGCTTGGTATGGTACAAATCTTTCAATAAACCATCTCTGAGTTTTTGGATCAACTTGTTATGCCTTAGTTCCTAAAGAAAAAGGACTAAGTTGGAAAATCACAGTATGAAATGCATGCTTCTTGGTTACTCAGATGAAAAGAAAGGATACAAGTTTCTCTCTAATGAAAAATTCATTATAATTCAAGATGTTGTCTTTGATGAAACTGAAAATCAAACTATAGAAGAACTTGAAAATATCCTTAGTAATTTGGAGAAAAAGATATCTCAAGGTAAAATAGTTCATCAAGACAAACCCACTTGGATTGAAATAGACTTATCCCCCAACATGAATGTTCAATATTTAGATAATTGTTCCTCCGATGATCAATCTTCAACACGGGACAAAACAACTACATTAACTTCACCACAGGGACTTTCCTATAGGTCAAAATGGTTCACACAAATCCTTAAAGATGTTCACCTAGACACATAAGACAAAACAAGAACTAGAAACTCTACTTCATCTCACTCAAATTTTTCCTTAGTAACTCATGATTCCATTGAACCAATAACTTTTGCAGAAGTGATGAAGCACAAAGAATGGCATCAAGACATGGTGGATGAGTATGAATCAATAATTGACAATGGAACATGGAATCTTGTTGATAGTCCAAGAAATGTTAAACCCATCGACTGCAAATGGGTTTATAGAATCAAGTATAAAGATAATGGTGAAGTTGATAAGTATAAATAAAGACTTGCGGAATAGATTATGATTAAACATTTGCACCAACAACCAAATGGAATACAATCATAATGGTAATAAATTTGGCTGCACAACATGGTTGGACACTTGATCCAAAAAGGATCTAGAGAAGACTAAGGACAACTCAGAACTCGTAGAAGCAACTCAGGAATCTCAGAATGGCTCAACAGATAGATAAAGGGAAAAAAATCAAAGTCCTCAAAGCTCAGTGAAATTGGCATCTTCGCGAAGAGTGCGTCACAATCTTTCCAATGGTGTAAACGAATCATCAAATGGACTTATGGATCGAAATATATTTGTGGTCAAATTTTGGTCAACCTAGCCCAGTCAGTAGGGGATGATTCAACATCTGTATTGCTGATGTCAGCATCAGTATAGATGACATCATCATCCATACAACATATGTGGAACATGCAGGAGGCGATATGTGTCATTCTGATGTCATCATGACGTCAACATGGAGACGTGGCAGTACCAGAGGCAGCCACATTGTTATCGGATAAATCAGTAGGTGCGGACACTAACTGATCTCCCTAGATCCACCTAGATCTAGAACAAAACACACCAGAACATGACGCTTTCCTTAAGTTTTAAATATTGAATTTACTAACTAAAGAGGGATAGGTGACATACCGTTTAAATGCCACTTCCTCTCGCCATCGCCATTCTAGCTCCATTCCAACACTCATACAATGATGAACCTGTGAAAGAACACAACCAACCAAATTGATAGTAATAGCATAAACTCAATATAAACCTATGTATGTGATCAAGGAATCATACAATAAAATACAACAAGCTTTATAGGAAAGAATCATATTAAATGTGAAAGAGAGATTACAACCATGGCCTTGATGTCATAAGGTCCCTTCCAACTATCCTTTGTTCCCCACACACTTCCACTCCAATAATTCTGAGAGCATAGATCTGATAATATTCACAATCTATCTTGACAAAGGCAAAACTCAAAGACACTCCAACCAAACTAATAATTCCAAGCCAAATCCAACTTAACTTTTCTCCATGAGAGCTCCTCTCCTTTTATAAGATGAAGAGGATAAGGTGAGGAGGTTAGGATGATCCCACTAAATCATGAAAGTGAGTAAGATCTAAACCATTCAGATGCCACTTCACCATGGAAGTTTCTCCTTCTAGAAGATTCGAGAAAACGCTCGTTTTTCCCATGTGTAAGCATTCTCGCACCCTGCTTATAGAGCAACCTGCAACCTCTCGTAACCCAGCTATGGTGTAGCCTGCGAGAATCAGGAATTCTCGCACCTTACCTATATAGCAATCTGTGAACATCCTCTTTAATAGGGTTTTTACAAAGGATAATGCAACTTCTTTTCTCAGGAAAAGTTCTTCTCCCTTCTTTCTTCAGGAACTCAGACCACTGACCCCTCTGAAGGAAACATATAGGTTTACATAATTAACGGTCATAGGGATGATGAAAATAATGTGTAATAGAGAGCCCCCCAAAGTATGAAGTTAGAACAGAGTGATAGCTGAAATACTTTGTTGAGTGTGTGTAGGGAACAAGGAACAGTCGGTCGGAAACCTACCAACAAACAAGGAAATACAATACAATAATATATCATCACTGAGGTAGATATTCCCATACTCAAAATACATGTGACTCGGAGAATAAATGCCGACATGCAAAGATCCATGTCAAGTAAGACAAGGTCATGGACACCAAACATACACCGTGGATCCATGCCATTATGAATCAAATCTGAACATAGCCACCAAAAATACACTGTGGATCTATGTGTTAAAGTTTCAAATTTGAACATAGCCACCAGACATACAATGTGGATCTATGCAACAATACACTTTATATACTCTAACGCAACCTGGATCTGTCAGAAAATATCCAGGGTCTTCCTCTCCACCACTCTATAGTACGAATCTAACCATGTGAATACATGTGTTGAAGTCGAACCTGGTAGAAACCACTTGATTACCGGTCATTAGTGTATACTGTTAACAAGTGCGAGGGAAATCACCATTAATGTCAATGACTCCCAAGGTACTCTGGTACAATCCAACGAATGTGAATCAATGAGCTGAGGTCGAACACTCGACAGAATCTTTCGATCAGGGGTCGATAATGAAAACCCACTGTTGAAAGAGAGGAAACCTGCCATTGAGGCATGCAAGTTCCAAGGTACCAACTAGTTTCTATGTCTAATTCCTCGATAATGAGTTGAAGTCGACAGGAAAAGACTCGTCATAGGAGGGCCTTAATGTATCCCCCATCAATGACACAAAACAAGTAACAATATTTGATGTAGATCAGAGTAACAAGTGATTCAGGGCCGACTCAGGGATGGCCAACACAATAGAAGGCTTAAGGACTACAGAAATGGTCGATGCAATAGAAGGATTTCTGGGTTGAACTTATTTTTTGAACATATTGATGACACGAAAACTGTCTTGGAAACACTGACTCAACAACAGGGATCATAGACCAATTTGTAATATTATAAAGTGTATGATCAAGAGACGAGTGGATTTTCCAACCTAGACACAAGGCAAGTGAAAGGGTGTCATGTTCAAAAGTGACTCTTCCATGGAATACAGTTTTAGACACATTTCTTTCCCAAATTTCCCCCCACCATTTATGGCGAGTACCTCTTTATTTTTACGCAAGCTTGAGGAGGATAACATATGCTTGTCAATTTAAGCTCATCCTTCGGATGAGTCCCTTGGAGTATGTTTAACAAACCCTAGGAAGGAGTGGTTCGGTCCCATAGGGGCCTTTCGATGTTTGTTTAATGAGTCCAAAGAAAGAAAACTCATGGGTTTTTCATGTTTAGAGAGTTTGAAAAACACTTAAAGAGAACTCTCTCAGTTCCTTTTTCGTAAAGTAGTCTGATGAGACCGAAAAAGAGATAAACTATTGCTCAACAAACATTTTCTTCAAATAATTTTATGAGCATGAAAAGAACAAGATCACTCAGCAATATTTTCATGTTTAGAGAGTCCGAAAAGAGCTTAAAGGGAACTCCAATGGGTTCCTTTTTCGTATAACCTTTACGAGTCTGAAAAAGTGATAAAAGTATACTCGGTTTCATTTTCACGTATTTACGAGCATAAGAAAGAACGAAGACTAAGCTCGATAACTTATTCTCATGTATTTATGAGCATGATAAAGAACAAAGACTAAGCTTGGGATTGTTTTCATTTTTACACAAGCTTTAAAACAAAACAAAAATATGCCTTGACCTGGTTTCATTTTTACATAAGCTTGAACCAGAGGAAACTATGCTTGAGGTAAGTGGTTTCATTTTTACACAAGCTTGAACCATAGAAAACTATGCTTGCAACTTCCCAACGCATAACACAGGGATGGTTGGTACTTAGCCCCCAGCTTAAGAAGCTAGCAGTTTAACTTCAGCATGAAGTCCAGAGGCTGAAGGTATTTCCCCCCAAGCTTCGTTTCATCCAACGAAAAAGGTGGAGGAAATGAAGCTTCAAATACTAGACGAAGGACTTGATTCAAATAGAGAGGGGGAAAACTATTTCATTTTTAACGAGCTTGACACAGAAAAAAGAACTATGCTCGTAACCTCTGTTTCATTTTTTAACGAGGTTTCCATAGATATGCAAAAACTATCTACGTAACCTCTTCTTGATCATGGATTCCAAGAGGACAATGCTCCGGAAGGGAACCATGTCAAGGGACAAAACTCAGTCATGGCTTCCAAGAGATCTTCACTAGACGGAAGGAACACACTCTGGAAGGATCACATGTCGAGGGTTGTGACAGGGGTAAGGAGATCAGGCTCTAAATACCCTATCGAAGAGATAACCATGTCAGCTACTGGATCTAAGTCATCTGAAGTTGAAGCCATGGGAGACAACGCCACATAATTTACCTGTGGTAGGGGTGATAATTTTGGCCTATAAGAACCATTTAGGGAGGTAATCCAGTCAGGATCGATGAATGAAAGTTGATCGAAAGTCACAATTCTTCCATCGCGAGGGAAAGATATCACACAAAAAGAGTGGACACAATAGCTTTCATGGCATAGACATAATTCCACCCAAGGAGTAAAGTGAAATCCAAGGGGTCTTGGACTACCATGATGTCAATAAAGATAGTTTTCCTTCCCAAAGTTACAGGAAACTGAGGAAGGGTCCCTAAAGGTTGACTGGTTCTTCTGTTAAAAGCTTACAGATTCTGTGTAACTGGCGCAAGTGGAGGACAACCCAAATCTTTCCAAGCAAAAGAGGACAAAATACTAACGGATGCACCTTCATCTATCAGTGTCTGAGGAACGTCTCAACCACAAACTTGTACTGTAATCTGGAAAGGAATGTGAGAGGGAATATGAGGTCCAGTTAGCACACCCCAATCAAAATGGATGGCCTCATAACTTGGAGGGGGTTCCATGGGAGAAGGAGGAATAGCCCCTGGCATGGTAGATTTTGTTTCAATGAGAAAAACATGGGAAGTATCGGGTTTACTCTCTAGAGGAAGAGTAGGATCGATCGATGGAGAGATCAGATCAACCACTTGGGTTTCATTCTCCAAGGGGAGATTGGGGTTAACAGGTGGAAATAGATTGATCGCTTGGGTTTGACTCTCTAATGGGAGAGTGGGATCGATCGAGGATGGGATCAGATCAACCACTTTGTTAGCACTCTCTAAAGGGAGAGTGGGATCGACCGAAGATGGTATCGGATCAACCACTTTGTCAACTGGTTCAATTAAGGACATGACCATATTGACGACATGATCAATCAGATTGATCGACAGGGGAGCCATATTGATCATTCCATCAACTATAGGGGGGTCAAGAGTAAGCTTGCGATAAGCGGCTGGAAGTTGAGGTTGTGAAATAGGTATGTCTTCCAGGAATTTTGAGGGTTCTTCCATATGAGGGAAAAGGTGAGTTAGATGACTCCCTTTGCATAACATACACGGGAACTTGACTCTACTTTCTTCTTCTCAACGGTATCTTGACTAGTTGACGGGAGGTCATCAACATGTTTTTTAGAGGCTGATGACACGGGTTGGCGAGGGTGTGTAGACCAAGCTTCTATAACCTTGGATAGACCAGGGCAATCCTTAAGAATATGGCTACCCTTACAAAGCCTGCAAGGGCACTTGGGCTTACGAGTTGTTTGGGTGATCTTGAAATCATCAACAGTCCCAGCACGATTAACAGTAACTAGTTGTTTTCCAACATGTTTGACAGTGGTTGGAAGTTTGGATCCTTGCTTAATTTTCTTCTTCTTATTCTTTCTTTTCTTCCTATTCTTATTCACTGGGTTACTAGATTTAGAACTTTCACTCGACAAAGAAGATGAAACGGAAGGCAACCTTGCAAGTGAAGAAGGCGAAGAAGACCTTACTGGTGAAGAAGGTGAAGGATCAACATGAGGTTGATGTTCTTGGGGGAAATTGCTTATGACTGAAGCACTTACTGCATTCGAGATTATCTGAGTGGAAAACAACCACACCGACAATCCAATCATGAGACCTAGAAGGCTCAAAGTAGCGATGTGAGGAGGAACAATGTTTCCATAAGAAGGAAAAACAAAAGGTTCCCCTAGAGCAGGGGTTCCTTCATTGTTCATTTTGGGAACTGTCACCATATAAAACAAATCCAACCTAGAGTCTGCTAGGGAAAACAAACAACACATGCTAAAAATCTAGGAAGAAAGCAAACAAACAAAACCTTCTCACAATGAGCACACTAGTTGGTGATGAAATCCAACATCGCGGGAACAAAATAAGAAGGGGCTAAGATAGAACCGGTGGAAAAGTTACGTTGAAGACCTTCTTAACGGACTTACACCCTGGTGCAAGATCCCACACATAATCGTGGGTATACCCTCCAAGGATCCCGAGTGAGTTCGACCAATGTTGATTCCAGGTAACATGAAGACTTGCCCCTCCACAGTCACCTTGTGTAAATACCCTAAAGAGATAGGCCACTAAGGTTACCAATCACTACAATGATGCCTGGGGAAACAGTTGACAGTCTGATCCATATGCAAGGGCAGGGTATCTAGTCCAAAATCAATTTTAAGGGCTTCCACTCATCATTGTGGGTATACCTCTCAAGCGACCCCCATAATACACTTAATATCTACACCAAGACCAAAAAAATAGGGTGAGTAACTCTGTCAGTCTTAATGTGACCTCGTGATTGACCCTTATGTGAGAAGGGCTTCCCAGGACAAAATGTAGTAAGTGGATTTAACTCTCTCTATCACAAGATACTATGTTTGTTTGCAGCTTTGCAAAGTTATCTTTCACACCTATTCCAAAGCCCTACACTTATCTAATGTAGGTTTGTTACCAAAAAAGATAAAAATGTCTAATCGATTTTTATAAGCACTTTATTTTATGGCTGTTGTTACTCAAAAGGAAAATGGCGTGGACAATATGGTGTTTTGACCGACTCGAAAGTTATGCAAAGAGATGAAGATGCAATATTTTCATTTCGATGAAAGCTATGCTACGAGAAGGAGAAAACATTTATCATTCCCAGATGCACAATGTCCCAAAATCTTAAAACTCATCAATATCAATATTCTCAATAAATGAGCAAAAAAGACTGTGCACCAATGCACGATTCAGAATTTAAGACCAAAAAATGCCAAGAATCATGCAATTTCACTACTTCAAATGCAAGGATGCCCCCAATCTAATATAAAGCAAGAAATTAAATCTTTTTGTTTCAAAAATTTCACTAAAAGCAATAATGAACTTTGCTAAAACAAAGGAACCCAAACTAAAAGTTTTCTTTTAAAGCGAACTATTCAGAAGAAATCTGATCTTTCCCTAAAAAATTCTAAAGAAAACACATGCTTTGTAATTGAAAGATACTCAAAGCAAGAGACTACTACTTCAAAACCAAACAAAGCCAATGTGGCTAAAAGTAACTCAAAGAATGTCAAGCAGACTGTAAATAGAGCAATATAGGCTCCAAAAGCTCAATCCAACTGATCAAAGAAAAACTGGGTCATCAAAAGATGACAAGACCCAATCCAAAAAAGTTTACAAACAAGTTCACAGCCTAGCAGTAGAGTACAATGTGAGAATTAGTTATTCTCGCAGGCTAGACACTGGTAGGGTGCGAGAAGTTCGCACTGGATCTAACAACAGGGTGGAAAAATCAATGGTTTTCGCAAGCTGTAGAGTGGTACAGTGCGAGAATGTTTGTAATCAAAGAAAATTTTGAAAAAGGACAAGGAATCTAAGTGAACTTATAGATCCAGAGAGTCTAGATGGATGTCCCACAGACTCAGAAACCAGAAAAAAAGCAGTCAAAGGAAGGGAAACTAGACTAACTAGGAAACAATCCATTCCCTAGAATGGTCGCCAATTTTGTTATCAGATAAATCGGTAGGTGCAGACACTAACTAATCTCCCTAGATCCACCTAGATCTAGAACAAAACACACAAGAACATGACGCTTTCCTTAAGTTTTAAATATTGAATTTAATAACTAAAGAGGGATATGTGACATATCGTTTAAACGTTGCTTCCTCTCACCATCGCCATCCTAGCTCCGTTCCAACGCTCATACAATGATGAACCTGCGAAAGAACACAAACAACCAAATTGATAGTAATAGCATAAAATCAATATAAACCTATGTATGTGATCAAGGAATCATACAATAAAACACAACAAGCTTTATAGGAAAGAATCATATTACTGTATCATATTAAATGTTAAAAAGAGATTACAACCATGGCCTTGATGCCATAAGGTCCCTTCCAACTGTCCTTCATTCTCCACACACTTCCACTCCAATAATTCTGAGAGCATAGATATGATAATATTGACAATCTATCTTGACAAAGGAAAAACTCAAAGTCACTCCAACCAAGCTAATAATTCCAAGCCAAATCCAACTTAACTTTTCTCCATGAGAGCTCCTCTCATTTTATAAGGTGAGGAGGTTACGATGATCCCACTAAATCATGAAAGTGATTAAGATCCAAACCATTCGGATGCCACCTCACCATGGAAGTTTCTCCTTCTAGAAGATTCGAGAAAACGCTCATTTTTCCCACGTGTAAGCATTCTCACACCTTGCTTATAGAGAAAACTATGAACCTCTCGCAACCCAACTATGGTGCAGCCTGCAAGAATCAGGCATTCTCGCACCCTACCTATATAGCAACCTGTGAACATCCTCTTTAATAGGGTTTTTACAAAGGAGAATGAAACTTCTTTTCTCAGGAAAAGTTCTTCTCCCTTCTTTCTTCAAGAACTCAGGCCACTGACCCCTCTGAAGGAAACATATAGGCTTACATAGTTAACAGTCATAGGCATGAAGAAATTAATGTGTAACACACATGTCACTCATTTTTGGCATTTTTGGGTCATTTCAGGGACCAGTTAAAATGTGCCAAGTGGCAGTCCGTACAACCACGTGTCAGACCATACGATGACATGGCAAACTGTATGTTGATGTGGTAGGTGATTTTATAGTTGGTTGATGTGGCCCAATGGTTGGCTGACACATGGCCCAGTCATGGGCTTCCACGTGGTAGTGGGAAAATGCCCAGTGAGTGACCGAGAACGAATTTCAAAAAAATAAAAAAGGGATTGGCGGGTCTGCCAAATCTGGTGCCCAACAGTCATATATAAACCACTACTAAGATTGGCAAAACCACTATGTATTCATATATATATATATATATATATATATATAAGTTATAACCAACAACCCAAAAGGGGAGGCCCATGGGCTCGACCCCGAGACCTTCCCCTTTATCTATGCCTTAAAAACTGCTCCGCCAACCACTAGGCCAACGACCTCCGTTGTTTACAAAGCCCGAAAATTTATTTAAATTTTGAATCCTCCTAGTGCTAGAGGGGAGGCACATGGGGGTACAACCAACATGTTTGACGAGGTATTTTCTTGGCATTTATTGCAGGTTTTAGGGCACAAAAACCGAGACAGAGTTTCTCTTGGGCCTAGGAGTTCCAAAGTCGGATTGAGGCATGGAGACAATAATTTTTGGGTAATTCGATGCCACAAATTCAATGGTGTTGTATGTTTTCTAATCTAAGACAAAACTTCTGCAACTTGATTCCATAATGAGGTATACTTATGTATTTTTCCAAATTCTTGTGTTGAGTTAATAAAAAGTCCTACCCATTTGAGAGTAGGAATCAAAGATGTAGTCCACCAAGGACAAACTTCGTTATCAAGTTTCCATGTTCAGATTTGATGCTTATGTCTCTTCATTATTGATATTTTCCTTCTTTAATGGTGCACTTTAATTTATCCTCATTTAGTACAATTCTTTATAAGTCACTTCGATGAAAATATCTTGGATCATGTTGGTATCAGAGAAGTCATCTTTGACATGAATTGTTGAGTGTGAATTCTTACTAGGGCCAAGCATAATAAGGGTGAAGGAAATCTTAATACTTTCAATCCCGAAGTTGGTCATGCATCCCGAAGGAAGAAAATGGCAGAAGAGGACAAGCGTGATGAATAGGAGAAAAAATTCCATATGGTCTTTTATCGCATGTCAGAAATGGTCAAACAAATGCATGGAGACTACGAGAAGAGGATGAAGAAGAAAGGGAAGAAAAAGGAATCACAAGTTGATGATGATGCTTCGGTAAATCAAGGGGCTAGAGGATATCCTCCTGAGCCTCCATCTTCACCATCAAGTTCTAGTTCTTCATCCTCTGAGAATTCTCATAATTCTCATCATTCTAGCCATAAAGCCGTTTTTAAGAAACCATTATTAAATCTTGATGTAAAATTTTCTTTACCTATGTTTAATGGAGATGCTAATCCTAAAAATATAGATAATTGGATTTGACAGGTTGAAGTATATTGCCATGTTCAATAGATTGATGAAGAGTAAGTTAAAGTGAAACTGACTTCTCTTCGGTTGGAAGGAATCACTCTCGTATGGAGGAAGAGAAAAATTTAGGACATAAGTAAGTGTGGTAATCTTCTTTCCTGATGGTTGGAATTTAAATCAGCGATAAGGAATCAATTTTATCCATTGGGTTATTTACATAAAACAATGATGGAATGGAAAACTTTAAGAAAAAGTAAAGGTCAAACAATACAAAGTTTCACAAAATAATTTAGGAAGAAAGATCTTGCATTAAATATTCCTTTGGATTCTTATGAAACTTTAATGAAGTATATTGGCGCACTTTGCTGGCCCTCGACCAAGTTTTGAGGAAACATTGGTCGGGTTTGACCACTTTTGGACTTCAATAGGTTGGTCAAAGATGGAGTGCCCAGGCGGAGCTGAGATCGTAGGATCTCACTTGTTTTGTGGACCCAACAAGGGGTTCATTAGGGTTTATGTAATGAGTTATGGGATGTCGGCCCATGGGTTTACCCATGATTAGGAATTTTTGTAAGGAGTGTAAGAGAATAAATATGTAAGGATGTAATGTAGAAGTAGTAGTATGTAGCTAAGTGCAAGAGAACGTGTTAGCTAAGTGAAAATAGTTTAAGTTACTTAGTGCAACAAACCATGTATGTAAGGATTTGTGCTTATTAGAGGAGTTGGCTCTATGCCTTGACCTGATTTTGGGAAGGTGGATCTGGTGCACAGTGCGCAAATCACCTGTCCGGTGCAAAGATAACTTCGTGGCTTAGTGCACATGAGAAGATGAATGTAAGAGATTGAAGAAGAATAATAGAAGAAGAAGCAGTTGGTGGACGTAGCCCCACATTGGGGTGAACCACATAAATCTTATGTTGATGAGTTGCTTTGTGCTATGATGTTTATACTTTGAATCTGTTTAGTGCATTGAATGTTATGAATGTTAGATAGATCTATGGATTCTTAGTGCTTTATTGGTGAATTCTATATATGATTCAATGCTATGTTCTATATGGTTAGAGTTCTTAATATTTAGTATTACTGCATCGAACTATACTTAGGGTTGATCTGCGATGTGAATAAGAATAATATATTAATGAATGTTTTTCCTAAGTACTTTGCGAAGTGTTGTAATCATAGATCTGTGTCCTAGCATGGTTACAGACACCTGAGTCCTGTAATCCCCCCATGCCTTTACCTTAGGTGAGACTCTGCCTGCTTCACAGGTGTTGCTGAAAGGGCCAGTAGTTAGGGTTTTGTTGGTGTGATGTCGAAGCGTTGAACCCTGGGTCTGCCCTTGTGCCAACAAATGGTTCCATTGCCAGGACTGAAAATGTGATTGTTGAACTGAAGTAAAAGAAAAGATAATCTTTCTGCATAGATATTCTGCTGTAGTGCACAATACTCTACTTGACTTGTGAAACCTTGTGCTAAGAAAGAGATCTGATCTGAAGAAAGGAGCTAAGATCTTAAAGATTTGTGTTTTTATAAGAGTAAGTAAAGTGAAATTTTTTGTTTTGAAAGCATGGATCTAGGTATGTTTGATAGATTCTTTCCTAGTCTAAAAGTTAGGGTATAGTTAGAAGAAATAGTTGATCTAAATAAAATTGACAGAACTAGATAAAGATATGTTATTCCTATGCAAAGAAAGAATTTTTGGATTAATAAGTGGATGCATGAACCTAGAAAGAATTTTTGTAGATTGCAGGTCCAACACTGTGATCCTAGTGTGCAGTACAAGAAAATTTGGGGAAATTATAAGATAAAGAGAGGATTGACACTATGTTATAACTACATAAGACCGGGACATCTTGCTAAGGAATTCCCTGGTGCATGTCCTATTTGTCTTTATTGTACAATTGTTGGTCATGAGGTTGAGGATTGTCTAAGGATGATTGCTAAAGTTGAACAAATGAACATGAGTCAAGAGAATAAGATCATGTTAGAAGATCAGAAAGAAAAAGTCCAGACTACATTAGTATAGTTGAAAAAAACAATGAATGATCACAAAGATGTCAGCTTACCAGAAATCATGAAAGTAAAACAACACATAGATACAAGAATAGGAGACTTCGATATAGACTATATCTTGGATGATGAAACACTAGTGAATATTATTCCAGAAAGCACTTGGGAAATTTTGGGAAAGCCTACTGTGGTACCTTCATTGGGAAGAATAGGTTTATTTAAAGGAAAGATGATAACCCTGTGTGGAAGAGTTACTAGTGTACCTGTTATCATCCATGGAACATAGAGAGAAGAAGAATTTGAAGTTATTAGGTTTGTTGAGAATAGCACCCCTTTCCCACTTTTGTTAGGAAAGACTTGGATCAAGAAGGATCAGATCAAAAGGAAAGCAGAGGAAGAAGCTACATAAAAGAAAAATCAAGAACTAAGGGACTTCATAGCTAGAAAAGTAGATCGACTGATAGAATAACGAGAGGATAAGTCAAAGAAATAGAAGGTAAGAGAATTAGCTATTGGAGCACAAGAAGGTTTGAAGGAACTATCCATGCAAAAAGAAAGTATATCCACCTAGGACTCAGTAAGGGAAGGGATATTAAATTCAAATCCTTTGAGAGTACATCAGTAGTGCAAAGTCACTACACTAGGAGAAGATAAGAATAAGAACGGAAAGAGGAATCCATAGAATCAGATCACAGGAAAGAAGGAAAGGAATCTCAATAAGAAGAAATCCAAGTTAGAAAAGCTACAAGAAGTTACAAAGAAGACTTCGCAGGAGGCAGGTTTCCAAAATTTGAACCTCACTGGAACAACAAAACCAAGTAGAATGGGACTTCGCCTCGTCGAATATATATAATCGTTGGAGGTGACCCGACCATTAGAACAACATTCCAAATGGATAGGGAACATATTTATGGGAAGACAGATCACTGTTAGACATTGAGACCGCCCCATAACAGACAAATTCGCATTGATGGAAGCGACCATACCTGTTGGAGGAATCCATTATGATGATCGCTTATTTAACCTGTCTGACGCTGCGTCGGGACCACTTTTTCGCCATATGTGATTAAAGTTGCTAACATAAAACTGATTGTGTCAAGTTGTGCTATCATACCTCACCATTTGTTGTTTACCCCGCTATCTATTCACCTAACCTGACCTATTTTCTAATAATGAGAATGTCGGCCGAGCGTACTGAGCTAGAGAAGTCATTCGAAGAAGTTCTGAAGAAGTTTATGGATGATAAAGCCAGGTTTGAAGGAATACATGCATCGTCGACCAAGGGACTGTAGGCCCCCCCCTTGACTGGACTTCGATCGAAACGTGCCAACCCCGTGACCGAGAAGAGAAGTAATCATCACGATGATCTGGATAACATGAAGTAGATCCAGTCGATCTTACCTGATTACATCTCGCCTTTGGCTGGCATGGTTAACCGTGACAACATCCCATAGGACTTTGAGTACATTTTTATCATCGCGTACATCCCAAAGGGGATCCGTGTAGAAGGAATCCAGTTGGGACAAATCCCATCTCTGAAGAACAATGATTTCAACCTCGGAGACAGAAAGAACTATGTGATGCTCACACTGCATAGATACCTGATGAAGATGATTGGGAAGAAGGCTCACATAGTCTCCCAGCCTTAGATAAAGGAGATCACACAGTCCACAATATTGAACGTCATGAAGATCCCTCATTTTGGCCAACATCAGGAGGTTAACACTTGCATTAAAATCATCTTGTCATGCTATCATGGAGGATACCTGTGGCTCGAGAGGCGCATTACTGTGGATCCGACGCTGATCCACCTGATCATAGGACTAATCATGTAGGGACCCAACCCTCAACAGTTCTACCCAAGGAAGGCTTCAGACCACTCCTTGGAACAATGCATTAAGGAGGCCTACGTCGAAGTTCAGAAGGGGAAGCGAGGCTTGAAGCTAGCCTCTATCGAGGATGTCTTAGTGCGTCTTGCTTGGAAAATTATAACTGGAAATCTTGTCAGGAATAACTGCCCCATGCAGGTCACTAGGTTCATGGTGGACCTCGTAGGAAAATGCATGGAGGGGATGCAAATGAATTGGGTGAGCTACCTCATCAACGAGCTCAAGAAAGACTGCCGCGAAGCACAGGATCAAGTGTACGAGTTCCATTTCAACTAGTTGCTAGTGTTGATCTCATTTTTCTCTTGGAAAATGTCAAAAGGAGCTACCTTCCCAGTGATTGAACCGTCAGAGCCATTGACATCTAGATTTTCCACCCTATGGTACACAAATGATATGTCCAAGAAATGGAAGTCGAACGTAGTGTTCCATGCCTACTATTAGCAGCTGAAGGTTTCCATTGAATCATTCCCTCACATGACACCGTGAACCTTGCACCAGTACAGACTGATTTCTAGGTTCCATGCAGATCGACATTTCATATATATTATTGCGCGCAGGGATGAGAGAAAAGAATAATTACATTCCTGTTACAAACTGACCAATAAGGACATGGAACAAATCAATAAGGAATGGCCGACGGAGTTCATTGTTCCCATTGCAGACGCAAAACTCTCTGATGCTGACATTATAGGAAGTCCCTTGGTCACCTGGGCCGAGCATGTCGGACAGACCAACGCGAAGAAGAAGAAGAAAAAGGAGGAAGTCCAAGACATAGAAACTAATGAGGAGGATAGCACCCTAGAGGAAAATGGATCTGGCTCGCCCATAGGAGGAGGAGGAGAGGAAGTAAATAAATAAGTAGGAGGGGAAGAAGGAGAAAAAAAAGGATAAGGGGAAGCTACACCACCGAAGGATCCCCTACCGAGACAAAAGCATCGAAGAAGAGGAAGGTTTCTCCACAAAAACCCTCGGCTAGAAAGAAAACCCACGCCAGTAAGCCCCAGATGGAGGCCACACTCATGGAGGATGACATCAGCCTAGTCCATGGAGAAATGGAGGATGTGTCCAAGGACATCTTTTAGAGATATGGCGTGAAGCAAGAAGAGTTGTACGAAAGAGTTGAGAAGGAATTGAAGGAAATACAATGAGCCATTCAATTGAGCTACGTAGTGCCTACTGCACCTTCATCATCAGAAACCATAGAGTTGGGGGATGAGCCAACCCAATTTTGAAGACTAGTAGATGCAATAGAGGCTCGGCTCCAGAAAGTTCAAGAAGAAAAGGAACAGGCTAGAAAATCCCTGAAGAAAGAGAAAGAAGAGACCTTGGAGCAACTACGAGTAGCACGGTATTGTGGGACCGCTTATGAGAATGAGAGGGATGAATTCCAGGTGAAACTCAAGGAAGACAAGGAGAAGATATAGAGGGAAAAGGACCAGTTGCTCATAGATCAGATTGCACTCAAAGAATTTGTGAGCAACTCACTTCACTCTGTGCCAGGCGCGACATAGGAGGAACATGAGGTAGTCGAAGTTCAGGTGAAGAAGCTTGATGAGGCCATCCATCAACTTCAAGCAAGGGTAACAGAGTTGGAGATCCAAGTAGTACCAAGCACTCCGCAAGAAGTGTGCGACCAAAGGGAAGAAGCCTCTAAGAGTGCAGTAGGAAGGATCAGGGACCTCGACTCATAATGCAAGCATTTAAGCAGCAGAAGTGAACAGAATTACGAATGCCTCATGGAAGATCCATAGCTTAGGAAGTTGGAAGCGTAGCTATAGGAGGTGTAGTAGCAGGCACTGAAATTTCAAGCGTAGATGAAGTCACTCACTACGGTTGAGAGAATGAAGAGATAACAAGAACAACGTGTGGCCCAACAACATATTACTGCAATCAAGGGAAGATTCATGGAGGTTACACAAAGACTACAATCGGTGCAGGACGAAGCCTGCATGATATTTGAAGAAATCGAAGGATAAGGCTTGCAGTTGGATCAAGTGGTTACGACAGTGGAACAACCCCCAGAAGGGCTTGTTACTAAGCAAGTACTCTAGGATATCGCTAAGGAGGAGGCTCAGGTGAAGCAATAGGTCAAGGCAGCTCGAACTAAGCTCGAGGCCTTCAAAGCAGTGTTTCCTAGATATGAGTGACTCGGGATGAGTCACAGGTGAGTGCTAGGGGCATGTTGGCCCTCGACCAAGTTTTGAGGAAACATTGGTCGGGTTTGACTACTTTTGGACTTCGATAGGCTAGTCGAAGATGGAGCGCCCAAGAAAAGCTGAGATCACGAGATCTCACTTGTTTTGTGGACTCAGTAAGGGGTTTATTAGGGTTTATGTAATGGGTTATGGGATGTCATCCCATGGGTTTACCCATGATTAGGCCTTTTTGTATGGAATGTAAAAGTATAATTATGTGAGGATGTAATGTAGAAGTAGTAGTATGTAGCTAAGTTCAAGAGAAAGTGTTAGCTAAGTGCAAATAGTTTAATTTGCTTAGTGCAACAAATCGTGTATGTAAGTCTCTGTGCTTATTAGAGGAGTTGGCTCTATGCCTTGACTTGATTTTGGGAAGGTGGATCTGGTGTACATTTTGCACATCACCTGTTCGGTGTGAAGCTAGATTTGTGGATTAGTGCACAGGAGCAGATGAATGTAAGAGATTGAAGAAGAAGCAGTTGGTGGATGTAGCCCCACACTGGGGTGAACCACGTAAATCTTGTGTTGATGAGTTGCTCTGTGCTATGATGTTTATACTTTGAATCTGTTTAGTGCAATGAATGTTATGAATGTTAGATAGATCTATGTATTCTTAGTGATTTATTGGTGAATGCTAGATCTGATTTAATGCTATGTGCTAGATGGTTAGAGTGATTAATCTTTAGTATTACTGGGTCGAATTGTACTTAGGGTTGATTTGTGATGTGAATAAGGCTAATATATTAATGAATGTTTTTCCTAAGTACTCTGTGAAGTGTTGTAATCATATATCTATGTCCCATCTTGGTTACAGACACCTGAGTCCTATAACCCCCCCTGCCTCTACCTTGTGTGAGACTTCGCCTGCTTCGCAGGTGTTGCCGAAAGGGCCGGTAGTTAGGGTTTTGTTGGTGTGCTGTCGAAATGTTGAACCCTGGGTCTGCCCCTGTGCCAACACACTTCACAGTTATATTCGTCATTCTTTTCTATTGTTTAACCCCATTAGTATTGACGAAGTTTGTGTGCAAGCCACTCACCTTGATAATAGGGGAAAGGATTTTCAAGAAGATCCCACAAAGAAACCTTCCAGTCTCCCACATAAGCCATTTAATAATTTTAAAAGGAAGGAAAAGAAGACTGCCATAGTAAAGAGAGAAGAAGGAAATCCATCTTGCACTCATTGTAAGAAAAGTGGTCATGATGATGAACATTGTTGGAAACTACATCCAGAGAAGAGACCAAAACATTTCGATGGAAAGGTGAAGACAAAAATCGTTGCTACAGTGCAACAATATCTTTGTTCGATTCAAGAGATGAAGGAAAGATCAAAGCGGTTGGAGTACAAGGTAAATATTCCCTTCATGCTAGTTCAAATTCCAATAATGAATCTCATGATGATGAATGAAAGAGGAATGAATTATTTCATATAAGAGTTGTATCTAAACACACTAAGATAGATACATTGTTTGATCTAGGTTCCCAAGTAAACTTGATATCTGAAGCACTTGTCAAAAAGATGGGTCTTGAAATGAAACCACATCCAAAGCCTTATCCTGTTGGTTGGGTATGTGACAAATAAAAACTTAATGTCACCAAACAGTGTAGGGTCATATTTTCTATTGATTCAAAGTTGATTGATGAAGTGGATTTGGATGTTGTATCACTTGATATATGTGGCATAGTGTTGGGGAGTCTTTATCTTTATGATAGAAAATAAGTCTTCTTTCGTCATGAGAACAAATACCACCTTACTAAGGGGGGAGTGGAATATATTGTTAGAGCTCGCAGCATGAGGGTAATCACAATCTCGTGAATTCCCCTCGCAGAATTTTGACCGTCCAATTCCTCCTTGACGATTCCTGTGAAATGAACAAAGTGTTCCTTCGCGAATCTTTCCCACCAAAAAAACAACGTCGCTGCGCCTCCTTCAAATACTTCAAGGCACTAGCCTTATTAAGCTTTTCTTCAACAGCTTTGAAGATTCTATCCCTCCCGAGATTTCTCCACAACTTGAGTCTTCAAGAAGACTCCTGCACTCACTTCTTGCGGCAATTCTTCAAATAATTCCAAGTATTTGAACCTCTTCGACTCTGCGCACTCCCTGGGATAGTAGTCCTTCCACAATTTCGCTCAGGTTGCAAACTCTGAGACTCTTCTCAGCCAACACACACTTTGCATGACTCCTATGCTTATCTTGCAATCCTGCGAGAATGATAACAATGCTATCCCTTCTGAGCTTGCAAAGATGAACTCTGAATTCTGTCAACGCACACCTTGCAAACAATTTCACTGCACTCCTTGCAGGAAAACTCTTGCTCAGACAGAGAAACAATTGAAACTCATTCCTTACTCTCCCTCTCTTCAGATTTTAGACATTTAATATGAAATCATACATTCACGCATCAAAGAAAATGCATAACAGAGAGTAAACAAGCATACATCAATCATCTTGTACTAACACAGAAAGCAATTGAACACCATGAGCCTGAACTAAAGATCTTTGTATTAATCCATAACTTTTGTACATGGGTTTTTTACACTAAACAACTCTCTGCTTCTTCTTCTCTATGCTCTCTTGATTGATAATGCTACTAATAATGTTACAATGATACAAGTGAGGGTGTCTATATCCGTTTTCCCTCCGGCTCCTAAAACTATCTAATCTAAGAATTCAAAGCTACCTACTTTACATTTACTAGCATAAATGCCTCTTAGTCCTTCAGACGAGAGCGGGATGCTCAAGGTCTAATTACAATCTACGAGTATGCCCTTTCTTAATTGTTTCATTTAAGTTTGGCGTATCGAACTTCAAAAAATTTCAACCAATTTATCATGTGCCAAAATGCGTTGGCGCTTTCCCCCAGGCTCGCTTGTTGTTGGCGATGCTCCTACATCATACTCCCTCGCTTGAAACTTTTCATGGGCTCCTGTCCATGAGCTCTCGCATGGTCTGTCCATGCTTTTGGATCTCTACTTCATTCTCCCAGCTGGCATATTCAACTAGATGTGCCTTCCACTTGACCAAGTATTCAAAGTATTCCCTTCTCCTGGTCCTCTTGCTAACTCTTTTGTCCAGTATTCTTTCCATCTGTGGCTTCTCTGCAACTGGCATCTGTTTAGTCCACTGAACCTCTGGTTGTTCATTACCTGCTTCTGCTTCCTCATCTTTGTAAGGGTACAAATCTGAGACATTGAATATCAGAGAAATTCCGATCCCATCGGGTAATTCAATCTCATAAGCATTTTCCCCAAATTTATTCAAGATCTCTCATGGTCCGATCTTCTTCATCTTCAATTTGTTATATGTCCCTTTTGGGAATATTTTCTTTCTCATATGTGCTAGAATCAAATCACCAATCTCAAATTGAAGTTGTCTTTTGTGTTGATCTTCTCTGTGCTTATACTCTTGGCTCGAGTTCTGCATTCGCTCCTTCACCTGGCTGTGAAGTTCCTTCATCGCTTCTGCGAAATTCTCTTCACTAGCACTCCTTGTTGCATTATGTTCTGAATATATCAATTTTGAAAATCCTCTTGGCTGCATCCCGTAAACAATTTGGAATGGACTCTACCTTGTGCTTATGTTGATTGAATCATTATAAGAAAATTCCGCCTATGGAAGAATATTGTCCCACTGACTATGATGTTCTGTCACCAAGCTCCTCAACAAGTCTCCCAAACTTCTGTTCACAACTTCTGTCTGTCCATCCATCTGAGGATGATAAGATGAACTGAATGATAATTTTGTTCCCATATTTTTCCATAAGTTTCTCTAGAAGTGTCCCATGAACTTGGTGTCTCGATACGAAACTATGCTCCTTGGTAAGTCATGAAGTCGAATGACTTATTTGAAAAACAGATTTGCAATGTGAGTTGTGTCACTGGTTTTCTGACACGGTATGAAGTGTTCCATCTTAGAAAATATATCCACCACCACAAAGATCAAGTCAAACCCTCTTTGTGTTCTCAGTAGCCCCAATATGAAGTCCATGCTTACTGCATCCCACGGCCTATCAGGTATGGGTAACGGTTGATAAAAGCTTGCATTCTGCCTCTTCCCTTTTGAATGCTGACAAATTATGCATCTGTCCATGAATATTTTGACGTCTACTCTCATTCTTGGCCAAAAATATGACTCATTTAACTTTTAGAACATCTTTTCATGACCGAAATGCCCAGCCAATCCTCCACTGTGTTTCTCCTTCAACAGATTCTCCCTCATGGAGCATTTTGGAATACAAAGTTGATTACCCTTAAACAGTAATCCTTCCTGGATCATGTATTCTATCCATTGGCTTCTGTCCCTGAGAATTGGATTCTCAGTTTCTTCATACGCCTCCTTAAAATCTGGATCGTCTTTGTACATGTTCCTGAGATCATCAAAACCCAGTGTTTTAACTCTGAACTCCTGCAACAACAAACATTTCCTGCTCAAAGCATCAACAACTTTGTTAGCAGTTCCATAAATATGCTTAATTACAAAAGTAAAGTTCTGCATGTATTCAACCCATTTAACATGTCTTTGATTCAACTTTTCCTGTTGAGTCACAAATTGCAAAGCATGATTGTCACTGTATAAGACAACCTCCTTGGGGATCAAATAGTGTCTCCATTTCTTCAATGCCTAAATAATACCATAGAAATCCTTGTCATACGTGGATTATTTCACTTTTGCTTCATTTAACTTCTCGCTGAAGTATGATATCGGCCTATCTTCTTGACTCAAGACTGCCCCTATTGCAAATCCACTTGCATCACATTTTACCTGAAATGTCTTTTTAAAATCCGACAACACCAAAATTGGTTGTTCCGTGATTTTCCTCTTCAACAAATTGAAGCTTTTCTCAGCCTCTTCTGTCCAGTGAAAAGACTTGTGTCTCTTCTTCACTGTGTCCATCATCGGTGCACTAATTCCACTGAAATTCCTGATGAACTTCCGGTAGAAACTAGCCAATCCATGAAAATTTCTCACCTCAAATATACTCTTCGGTGATGGCCAATTCTTAATCACCTCCACTTTATCTGGATCCATCCTCAACTTATCTGCATAAATAACAAAACAAAAATAAATGAGCGTTGTCTTCATGAACGAGGATTTCTTCATGTTTATCAGCAACTTCTCTTGTTGTAGCCTCTTCATCACTATAGCCAAATGTTTCATATGCTCTACCTCTGTTTTACTGAAAATCAGTATGTCATCAAGATACACAATGACAAATTTTTCGATGAAATCCTTCAGGACTTCATTCATAAATCTCATGAAAGTGCTCGACGCGTTTGTTAATCCAAACGACATGACAAGCCATTCATACAACCCTTCGTTAGTCTTGAAGGTTGTCTTCCATTCATCACCTTCTCTCATACGAATATGGTGATATCCACTTTTCAAATCAATCTTTGAAACAAAGTTTGCTCCACTCAAGAAATCCATCAAATCATCCATCCTTGGCAATGGAAATATATACCTGATGGTTATCTTGTTGATCGATCTCAAGTCAGTACACATCCTCCAGCCTCCATCTTTCTTTGAGCTGAGCATTCTCGGAACAATACATGGACTCAAGCTTTTTCTAACCAACCCTTTGTCCATTAAATCCTGGACCTGTCTTTTGACTTCTTCATTCTCCTGCGGCGTCAATTTGTACACTGTTTTGTTTGGTAAACTAGCCCTAGGTATGAGATCAATATGATGACTCACACTTCTGATCGGTGGCAACGAACGAGCTAGTTTGTCCACTACTATGTCAGCAAATGCTTCCAACAGTTTCTGAACCTCTTCCGGTAAATCATCTACCCTTGTGCTATTTAAAACAATTTTAGGCTTCCTGACCACAATGAATTGTGGTTCCTCCTTCTTCTTAACCTCTGTAAGAAGTTCCTTCCCAGTCATGAGAAGTATAGTGTTGCTTACATCAGGTTTTACCTCCTTGTCCTTAATCGACAACAACATGTGAGTTCTCCCATTCTTCTCTAGGGTGTATGTGTTCTTCCTCCCATCATGAATCACATTTATGTCATATTGCCATGGTCTACCCAGAAATAGATGACAAACATCTATGGGAATAACATCATGGAGTATTTCATCTTTATACCCTCCTATTTTAAACTCAACTAAACATTGTTTAGTGACATTTACCTGATGTCCTTTTTGTAGCCATGAAACTCTGTATGGACTTGGATGTTAAATAGTCTCCAGCTCCAGCTTTTATACCATCTCTGTAGAAATGAGATTATTTGTGCTACCACTGTCCACAATGACCTTGCATACCCTGTCTTTGGTCTTGCAAGTAGTCCGAAAAAGACTGTTCCTTTGCACGGGATTCTCCACCTCCTTCTCTGGTGTTAAGAGAACTTTTTTCATCATCAACTATCTTCCACCTTTAGCATCTTCTGCCTCAACATTTCGCCTCTGTGCTTCGGCTATGTGATTTTCACCACCTTCTTTCTTCTTGTCTGGACATTCATAAGACTTGTGTCCAACCTTTCCGCATGTGAAACATTTCACCACTCCACCTCTTCCTCTTCCTCTACCTCTGGTATGAGGAAAAATGTTTCCATCAACATACTGACCTCTCTACTCGGTATGCTGCCCTTTCTGTGAGCTTCCACCTCTCTCTGTTTGAGTCTGAGGTTTCTTCCACTCTTCCTTGGGTTTCTGATTTCTATCTTGGGCAACTGATTTTCCTCTGGCTTGACTTCTTCCTCGGCCTCTTTGACCTTGTTTTCAGCTCAGCTTCTCTTCATCTTTTAGAGCCATCTGATAAGCATATTCCACCATTCGGATGGTCATCATGCTCATCTCATCCTGAATTTCATATCTCAGACCATTCATGTACCTGGAAACTTTTTCATCATCACTTTCACGATGACCTGCTCTGATGTTCAGCCTATAGAATTCTTCAGTGTACTCCTTCACTGTCATCAAATTCTGTTTCAAATTATGCATTCTTCGAAACAGAGTAATTTGGTAATCCCTGGGAATGAATTTTTCCTTCATCTTTGCGATCATCCTATCCCAACTCTTGATCTTTTTCTTGCCTTTGCAGCGTCTGTCAGCTTGTAGCTCATCCCACCACAATGTTGCATGTCCTTTCAATCTTGTGACAACATGTTTTACCTTTTTGTCTTCCTCAACATATTCATAGTCAAAATATGTGTCCAGAGCTCTAATCCAGTCTAGAATCTCTTCAGCATCCAGGTTTCCTTCATATACTGGAATGTCCATTTTTCCTCTAGCACTCATTCTTGCAACAACTCTAAGTAGGCGTTCATTTGCTGCATCTTCTGTTGTGACTTCTTCTCCTTCATCTCCAGCTTCATTTTCACTTTAGGAATCACTGACATATCAAACACCAACTGTGCACCTTTGCTTTATTTCCATGTCCACAACTCTGGCGCGTAGGTCATGCATCTCTCTTTCCATGGTTGGATTTTGCACCTGCCTACCTCTTTCTCTTGACGTCTCCCTATCCTTTGGCAGATCGGGTGTTTTTCTGTCTCTTCTTCTTGGCGACATGGCTGAGATTTCCTTCTCGCTTTCCCTGTATGAAGTATACAAATGGAGTCAAGATCTGATACCACTTGACGCAGACTTATCGGTCCTCGAGCCGAGATCTGCTCAAAGGATCGTTCTTTATCTCCCTTCGAGTCGGATCGACTCTTTCGATTCTCTGCTGGAATCACGATTTGTCGATCCACAGGTCCTTTCGGAAGCTCCCATGTGTGAACATCACTAGGCATGAGCTCCTTTCTCCCCAAGTGACCACAATGCTATGACCAAGGGCCTAACCCAAGGTCTCTTGTCAAAATCTCATGATCTCACGAGTTCGTGAGTCGTGACTCCTGACTCTTCCTCTCCAATATCGTGATACCCGAGATCGAAAAATGAGTATAGCTCTTCCTCTGTCAACTCTTTCCTTGCGCGACCACCGGCTAGGATTAATGATAGCTCCTCTTGCCTCTCGCACCTTCGTGAGTTTCAACGTCGAGCCCTCGTGCTCTTACTTCACGAATTCCCGATATGTGAGAGTCAACGAAGTGTTGACCCCTTCAACTAGGTGACGTGTGTCTGCCTGTCTATTTCCCTGGGCCCACCTTGAGGTTCTGCCATGCATCCACACTCGTGCCTCGGCTCTCGACACTTTGCAACTTCACGACTCCTGATGCTTAACCTTCAACTCTTCAACTCACGAAAACCCCGAAATATCGAGTCCCGATAGGCTTTACCAATAACTGGCCCACACAAACCCTTTCACCCCTTTGGGACTTTGCCTTTCACAACCTCGCGAATCTTGAGGCAAGGATTTCAGTTCTCCAACTCTCGAAACCCCGAAATGAGATTTCGTGAGTGATCCAATGACCCTTGTTGGTTCAAATCCTACGGCCCGATTTCTCCTGAGCCTACACTTAGAAAAACAATCACCGTAACCTTCTTGCTCCTCTGCAAGATTTGACGATTCTCGGAATCTCGTGAATTCCCCTCGCAGAATTGCGACCGTCCAATTCCTCCTTGACGATTCCTGCAAAATGAAAAAAGTGTTCCTTCGCGAATCTTTCCCACCAACAAAACAGCGTCGCTGTGCCTCCTTCAAATACTTCAAGGCACTAGCATTCTTAATCTTTTCTTCGACAACGTCGAAGATTCTATCCCTCCTGAGCTTTCTCTACAACTTGAGTCTTCAAGAAGATTCCTACATGAACTCCTTGCAACAATTCTTCAAATACTTCCTAGTATTTGAACCTCTTTGACTCTACGCACTCCCTGCGACAGTAGTCCTTCCACAATTTTTCTCAGGTTGCAAACTCTGAGACTCTTCTCAGCCAACGCACACTTTGCATGGATCCTGTGCTTATCTTTCAATCCTGCGAGAATGAGAACAATGCTATCCCTTCTGAGCTTGCAGAGACAAAGTCTGACTTCTATCAACGCACACCTTGCAGACAATTTCACTGCACTCCTTGCAGGAAAACTCTTGCTCAGACAAAGAAACAATTGAAGCTCATTCCTTACTCTCCCTCTTTTCTTATTTCAGACATTTAATATGAAATCATACATTCACGCATCAAAGAAAATTCATAACAGAGAGTAAACAAGAATACATCAATCATCATGTACTAACACAGAAAGCAATTGAACACCATGAGTCTGAAATAAAGATCTTTGTATTAATCCATAACTTCTGTACATGGGTTTTTTACACTACACAACTCTTTGCTTCTTCTTCTCTATTCTCTCTTGATTGATAATGCTGCTAATAATGTTACAATGATATAAGTGAGGGTGTCTATATCCATTTTCCCTCCGGCTCCTAAAACTGTCTAATCTAAGAATTCAAAGCTACCTACTTTACATTTACTAGCATAAATGCCTCTTAGTCCTTCAGACGAGAGCGAGACGCTCAAGGTCTGATTACAATCTACGAGTACGCCCTTTCTTAATTGTTTCATTTAAGTTTGGCGTATCGAACTTCAAAACATTTCAACCAATTTATCATGTGCCAAAATGAGTTGGCGCTTGCCCCCACGCTCGCTTGTTGTTGGCGATGCTCCTGCATCAATTAGTTAAAGAATGTTGTTTATTTCACTAAGTTGGATTTGCGTAGTGGATACCATCAAATCAGGGTTGCAGAACATGATGCATGGAAGACTTCGTTTAAAACAAAACAAGGATTGTTTGAGTGTTTAGTTATGTCGTTTTGGATTTGTAATTCTCGGACAACTTTCATGCGTGCGATGAATGATGTATTCAATCCTTTTCTAGATAATTTTGTGATTGTATATTTAGACGAAATTCTTAGTTTTTAGCGGGACTTGGGATGAACATGTGAGGCATGTAAAGAAATTATTGGATACTTTTTAAAGGGAAACGTTGTATGTAACATTGTCCAAATGTGAATTTGGTAAGACTACAATTGTGTACTTAGGTCATATTGTAGGAGGAGGACAATTAAATTTTGATCCTTCCAAGATTGATGTAATTGTAAATTGGCCTGAGCCCAAAAGTGTAACCGAGATACAGAGCTTCTTAGGTGCAGTCCAACATTGGAAGAGGTTCATTTCAAACTTATCCTTTATAACATCTCCTTTTCATGCCTTAACGAGTGTGAAGAACACTTTTTAGTGGGGAGGAAAGAAACAAAAACATTTTGACACTTTGAAGGAAAATATCAGTACCGCACTAGTATTAACACTGCCAAATCTTCAACATCCCTTTGACATCGAGACAAATGCCAGCGGATAAGCCACGGGTGAAGTATTGATGCAATATCATAAGACTATCTGTTACCACATTGAAACTTTGAACTAAGTTGTTGTTAACTATCCTACATATGATAAAGAGTTGTATGCATTAGTTCAAAGCATAAAGAAATGGAAGCACTAATTTTTAGGGAAGGAGACAATCATACTTACAGATCACCAACCCTTATAGTATCTCCAAGAAAAAACCAAACTACAACACTATCGACATTAAAGATGGATGGTTTTCCTACAAAAATTTCATTTGGTAATCAAGTACAAAAATGGTACAAGTAACAAGGTAATTGATATGCTTTCTAGACCTCCTATTGTTTGTTCTATTGTTTTGAAAAATGCTTCTTTATCTCATGATATCTATGTGGAACATTATGCCATTGATGAATATTATAAAGAAGTATATGAGAAGCTAACCCATGGTGCACAGGTAGAGAACTATTGTCTGCAGGGAAAACTACTCTACCATATTGGAAATCTATGTATTCCTACAAGTGAACGGGTCCATGTAATACGAGAAGCTCACACTTCTCTTGTGTCTGGGAATTTT
>ML789052.1:688786-709627 GCA_009831015.1 Picea engelmannii | reverse complement strand
TGATTAATAATCTAAAATTAAATTCATTATTCATCCCAATCCATATTGGGTTTAATAGCTAAAGAAAGATCAACAAGACATTGTGAAATAACAATGTTTGTTGATTTTTTGTATAAGAAAATTTAGTGGCTAGGTATTGTATGATTTGGTTGAGATGGATGCATGCTAAGTGCTAATTGGAAGCTCCTCAGAAGAACATTGTTGTTTGATAAGAATTTTTTCAATGATAGCATGGAAAATACCCATGATATTGATGAGGATGGACATTATTACATATTGGAGCCTATAATGGAGAATGGGACTGCAACAATGAATAGTAGTGATAACAAAGGTGTTGGAAATAGTAGAAGTTGAGTAGTATTTTTCTCAACCAAATATATTTTAAGAGAACATAAGAAAGAAAAAAAAATAGCCATAATTCCAAAGAAAGTCCATGAAGTTAGGGAAAACTTATCAATGAGGATTCAATCATTGTTCATTAAGTTTTAATAGATTGTTTCAAATGACATGTTGGTTGGAATTCCTCCCATAAGAATTATTTACCATTAGATCTAATTGATACCAAGATCAAGTCTACTTAATAAATTCCTTTGTTAAATGATTCCCATGGAGGGTGAAGAAGTAAATAAGTAGGTGGGAGAATTACTTAATACAGGGATGACACAAGAAAGCTTAAGTATGTGTGTTGTACTAGTAGTATTGGCACCCAATATTGGTGGTGAATGGGGAATGTGTACTAATTCATGTGCTATCAACAATAGGGAAAATTTTAGCGACTAAATTTCATGCTTGGGATGATTTCTTTCCCAGAGAAAGATTCACCAATTTTTCATTTTTTCTAAAAATGTTTTTCCCAAATTATATAAGATAATATTCTTTTTCTCTAAAACTTTCCAAAAATTTGTAAAAACTATATAAAATCTTTAGAAACTTGAATAAATTTACAAAAATATCACCAAACATTTTATAGTTGCCAATTTAAGAATTAGTTAGAATAACCAAGGTTTCTACACTTTAAGATAAGTATGGATCCTTAAAATTTTCCATGATCAACATGATCACTATCAAGCATCAATTTCCCTTAATAAAGACGGAGGACCTCATGGATTGTTTCAGTGGAGTGTAGTACTTTTTAGAGATATGTTTGAAGAGTGGATACCATCAAATTTGGATAAGATAATGTGCCAAGTGGAAGACAACTTTCAAGATGAAGGATGATCTATTTGAATGGTTGGTTATGCCATGCATATTAACAAATGCACCTAGTACATTTTTGAGGTTGATGAATGAAGTCTTGAAGATATTTCTTAGAAATTTTTTCATCATATATCTTGATGACATTTTGATTTTTCACAGGTCAAAAGAAGAGTATTTGGAACATGTGGAGAAAGTGTTGGAAATGTTGGAGGAAGAGAAGTTATTAATTAATTTGAAGAATCCATTATTTTTTTACAAGAAGAGCTAGTTTACTTGGGTTTTGTAGTTTCTAAGGAAGTATTGAAAATGGACCTTGGATAGGTAAAAGCCATTGTGGATTGGCCGATAAATCGATGTACTTTTGATGTGAGGAGTTTCCATGGCTTGGATAATTTTTACTGAAAGTTTATTAGAAACGTTAGTGGGATTTGTGCATCACTTATTGAGTGTATGAAGAAAGGATATTTCCAGTGGAAAACAAAAATAGTGAATTCATTTGAAAAATTGCATAAGAAGGTAACCTAATAGATAGTATTGGTACTCATAGATTTTAGCAAGGTGTTTCAAGTGTTAAGTTTCAAATGAAACTCTATGTGACTAATGTTTTAGATCTGGAAAATGCTTCCTAGTGAACTAACAATAAAACCCTAGATGTTATCACTGAACAATTTTACATTTAAAATTGTTGGATACAAATATTTGTAGTAGAGACACCAAATATTAGAGATGAATCATCAACACATATGAGACATAATATTTATATTCTATAACTTTACGAAAATTAGAAATCCTAAGGGAAAATACAACCCTCCCAACTAATAAAAATATCGCCAAATCTGAGGACAAAACCCGTCCTCTCAACCAATATAATTTCTCCAAAACCTAAGGACAAACTTTTCCTCCAATAATCATACAAATAAGGAAACCAAACCTCACCAGTTTACTGGAAACTTCCTCTGCCCACAAATCTACTATAGACCACCTATACCACCTACTAACATCACATATCACCCTCTACAGACGTGCTCCTGCCCATAAAAATATGTACATGATTATCCTTACAAAAACCTTCATACATACAAAATTTTCTCCATTGCAACCCCTATATATGTGATTGTGCCCACTACAACATGTGTACATACACGACTGTGCCCACCTGCAACCCGAATATGTACACGACTATGCCCACCTGCAACCCACATACATATGTGACTGTGCCTCCTTGCAACCCATGCATGTACATGACTATCCCTACCTGCAACTCATGTGCATATATATAAAAACCTTGTACGAACACCTCCGTACAATTCTCTACCCGCGACTTCTCTTCCTTTATGATGATTTTCCACCCTAGCAGAATTTCCCTTATGGAGATCACCAAACCTCCCAGCACAAGTGTAGACTTAATTATGCTAGGTCCATCATGTATCCACACAATATATACACAATATTAAATGTCACAATGACCTCTCTCTTATTTATACAAGTCTAGGGGTTAGCTTGAGAATCCCCTGCACAAAGTCAACACCAAATTAGACTTTCATTTGGGTGTGAAACCCTATCACAAACCCACAAATCCTATTGCCAAAGCCATGAAGCCTCGACTGCATTCCAAGTGGTTTTCACCCAAATGAAATTGTGATGTGGTGCTCAGGATGATCCCCACATGCCCAACACCTAGGTCCATGTGATAATACCTGCCCGACGAAGCTACAAAACATCAAGACTCTCTCTTAGAAAGGGATGCATTCTCACCTCTGATCTGGATTTATGAGAAAAATGAAATGAATAACAAATGAAATACAATAAAACATAAGTACAAAGAAGAACAATAGATATCCACTGAACAATAACTTCTATTGAATAAATAAAATAGGCTGAAATTGTAAAATTGCAGAATTGAAAACAACTTGCTCGAATGGTGGTAGCTATCTCTAAGAAGAGATGTGGTTGCTATGCACATCTGTCTAAAAACAATGATTATAATGAGGCTACAAAGACCTTTTTAACATTAATCATGAATTTAAAAACCATAGACATCCAAAAACCTTACCTTGGGAGATGAAATACCAAAAGTTATGTGGGCCCCGATGGGTAAGTTGGTACCTCAACTTCCCAGGGTCGTAAATTTTTCATACGACCTCCATTTTAGGCGTGTGATAGCCCATTGGAAAGGTATTTTTGAGAAATACACATTATTCCATCAAACTTTGGCTCCATTACCGTTTTATTGTGGCAAGCTAAAAGAACACTGTTTAGGGCCCCAAAACGGCCCTGGAAGTACAGAAAGATGTACTGACATGAAAAGTTCCAAAATAAGCCAGTTGGAATAGGTGGGCGGCCACCAATATCCACCTAGATGTTGTGTAGGGATTCAAGATATCCTCAGAAGTGCATAACCCACAATTATAAAGAAATAACATCATTATAGAGAAATGTGTTGAACTAAAAACTGTCAAGAGGAGCAAGTTGGAATAGGTGGGTGGCCACCAATATCCACCTGGATCAGTCCTCCTACCTTAGGAATAAATGGTCTCCATTTCATTGATTGTTCCCATTATATGAGGAAAGTTATGTTGAATTTGGCCTTAAGTGAGCCACTTTCCTTGGTGCAGGAGCTGCCCTACCTTGACAACCTGATAAAGCTAGATCCTCTGGTGGAAAGTGCCCTTGACTTGTGTGTCCACTATTTGATAAGTGGATGTTTTTTCCATGTATTTAGGGTTGAGATTTGTTTGTGTCATCTATTCTACGATCTCTGAGGTGTCCATAAATGGTGGAAAACATGGCCATAGGAGGTCCACAATGAACACTGGGTGCAAGCCAAGGAAGGGGGGAGTGTTGAGGTCAAAATCATTGTCACCCACAACCTTGGTGATAGTGTAAGGCCCATAGAGAAGTGGACGAAGATTCCTATGGGGATCTGTAAGGCGTTCTTTATGAAAATGTAACCATACCTTGTCTCCCACCTGAAACTTATGCAAAGTTGATCATGGCTCTTCTTGTACTTAACATTGGTTTTTTGAAAAATCTCATGGACCTCTTAGAAGATGTGCTCAATCTGCTCAATGAATATGGTGGATTTGTCAACCTCAGATTGAACATGGGAAGATTTTGTTTGTGTGGTTGCAAGAGGTAGTGCAACATCAATGGGACCCAAGGGTTGGAATCCTATCCCCAACTAAAATGGGCTATGGTTGGTGGAGCTAGGGAGAGCACTATTTTAGCTGTGTTGAACATAAGGAAGAATCTCATCCCATGTACACGAATGATTATAGTTATACATATGCAGGATGTGAACAATCATATGATTGATGACCTCTGTTTGGCCATCGGTTTGAGGGTGGAAGGAAATGGATTTAGTGAGCTTGTTGTCCAATAGTGACCAGAGAATCGACCAAAATGTGTTGAGGAACCTGTTGTCCCAATCAGATATGATGGTCTGTAGTATCCCAAAATGTACCCACACTTGTTTGAAGAAGAGCTTGGCATTATATTCTGCTGTGATTCTCTTCTTCTAGGCTATGAGAATGCCCATCTTCGAAAACCGATCAACCACCACAAATATGCAATCATTTCCTTTCTTGGTGGACAGAAGGACAGACATGTAATCCATTGAGATGGATTTCCAAGGCTTCTTAGGAGTAGGAAGAGGGGTGTATAAGCCTTAATTATTGATGGTTGGCTTGGAAATGACACAGGAAGTGAAATATTTGATATATTTGCTGACGTCCTGTCAAAATTTTGGCCAATAAAATGTATTTGTAGAATGACCACAATTTTATCCACACCAAAATCTCCTGCCATTCGACTATAATGAGCCTTCGAAATCATCTTTGCATGCTTGATTGTAGAAACACATAGGTGGCCCAGATGGCATAACATTCCATTATGAATGTGAAAATCAGTGACCTCCGTTCCTGTACCCAAGAGTTTATAGGTGGTGGTGAAGTTAGGATCTCGTCGTTAAAGTTGGGGCCACTCACATGCCTCATGCCCACAAGAATGGAACATGGTGGTGACTACAACCATGGGAGGTTGAATGAGGCAGTCAGTGACACGATTTGTGCTCCCTGTCTTATACTTGATGTTGATATGGATCTGCTGTAGGTATGTGGACCACTTTTGATGGCGGTTGTTTTGCAACTTCGTCTATGTCTATATGAAATGAAGAGGCTTGCGATTAGTGTGGATGGTTGTCTCCTTTCCCAGATTGTAATGTTTCCATTGATGATAGGATTTCACAATGGAATACATTTCCTTGTCATAAGTGGGCTATTTCTGTATGGTATCTAAGAGTGTATCACTATGGTATGCTATTGGATGACCGTGTTGAGTGAGAAATATGCCTACAACATAGTTGGATGCATCAGTCTCAATCTCGAACGGTTGTTTCATATCGGTTAAGGAGAGTAATGGAGTTGAACGCAAGAGATTATTTAGATCATCAAATGCTCGTTGTTGTTCCTTCCCCCATGTGAAATTTTCCCTACCACCTCCCTTGGTCACATGGTTGAGGTCCCATGAAATATGGGATAATACCAACACGAACCATCAGTAGAAGTTGACAAGTCCCAAGAAGCTCTAAAGCTCAGTTAGTGTGGTCAGGGATGGAAAGTCACGGATGACTTGGATATTAGTTGGATCCACATGGACCCCATGCTCATCATTAATGTAGCCCATGTATTGGACCATGTTCATGCCAAAGGAGAATTTTTGCAATTTGGAATATAGCTTGTGTTGCCACAGAGTGCTCAAAACCTATTGAATATGCTACATGTTCTCCTCCCTAAATTGGGTACTGGTTCCTGACTGTGATTTTTTTTAATGCTCTGTAATCAATGTAGAGCCACCATGTCCCATCTTTCTTCTGCACCAGTAAAATTGGGCTTGTGCAAGGGGAGGAGGTGGGTGTGATGTGCCCCTTTTGAATCAACTCTTATATCTAACACTTGATTTCATCATTTTTTATTAGCGAGTGATGATAGAATGGTCCATTAGGTAGAGGTTCACTGGGGGTTAGATCAATTGGATGCTTGACTTGGCAGTGCGTCGGTACCCCGGTGGGTGAGGAGAAGATGTCTCTATACTCTTCCACGATCCTATCCACTTTTTTCTGTTGCAAAGAGAGGCTCTGTGTAGAGGTCACAGATGTGGAAGTGACCTTCTACTTACTGTGAGAATGGATAAAAAATAATAAGAAATTATCTGTTTGTGAAATGACCTTACTGCATTTCTTAGCAGAGATTAAAGAAATAGCGGTAGGCGACGCTACCTCTGGTATCCTGTACAATTGTCTACCCAAAGTAATAATAATACTGTGGGGTCTAGACTCATACAAAACATGTCTCTTCCAAAAATATGGTTGTCCTAAGATAACAACACAAAATTCAAGGGGAGAAATATCACACAATACCTCATCTTTGAAGATTCCATAGGGTAGATGACACTGTTGGTTGACACAAAGATATCTTCCTTGGAGAAGCCAATCGATGGTATAGGGTTGCAGGTACAGTTTCATTGGTAGGTCCATATGCTTGAAGACCTCTACTAAGATTAGGTTCTTCTGACTGTCGCTATCGACAATGAAATGAAGTGGAGCCACCTTTACCCACATCTGTGAGTGAAAGAGGCGTTCCCCTTCCTCTAGTTCTTCTTGTTTGCTTGGCTAGAATTTGGTGGTAGTGACAATAGATTTGGGTTCATCATCGATAATTTGCTTCCATTTTCTTGTATTTGATTTAGATTCATAATATACCTCTTACTTGGAAGCTTTCATCTCAGCCACCAATGACTGCTTGGAGCGACATTCTTCGGTGTTGTGCCAAGGGATTTTATGGTATTCACACTACTTTACTATGTCTTTCTTCGACTTCTTATTACCCTTATTAGGTTGTGGTTTGGATTGGTTGTCCTGAGAGTGGCCATATTTGCTCTGTCCTTTGTTTTATGGGTTGGGTCCACCTTTTCGCTGCTTCGACTATGAGGAGTTTGCAGATCCAAACTCTCGCCTCTTCTCTTTAAATTTATGCTCGATCTTGACAACATATCTATAAGTCACACCTATTGACGCAATGTCTAGAAAATCCATTTATGGTTGAATGTATATATGCATACAACCATGGTATTTGAGCACCAAATGTTGTTCAGAGTCTTTGATACCCAATGGTGAAATCTGGTACTGTTTGTTCCCTTTCTTGATGTAGCATGGTCCATCTTATGTACTAGTCCTTGTAGCTTCCAACATGGTAGTACTATTCTTTAATGAAATCCCTGAAGGAATCCCATGTGGGGGAAACCACAAATATTGTAGATTCCTCTATGGCCCTTTTCTCAGAACAAGTCTCCCACTAGTCCTTAACATGGGGGATGACCTTGAGGAGTGAAAAAGTAATATTTTCCTTATCGGAAAAATTGTGGACCGAAAAATACCCTTCGAGCATATTCAACCATTTATCTACAACATTTGCATCTATTAGTCCTTCAAATAATGGAATATCAAAATTTAATTGTACCTTGAAGGGGGTTGCATGGCCACTTGATGAAGATGTGTCTCATGTGGGAAACCATCGAAGGATCTGTGCAAAGTTGTCCATCATTGTGTTCCTTTGTCTCTCAAGGGATTCCTCGAGCAATAGTTTAAAATGATCTCTTGATCTATTATCTTTCTTTTCATCCCCCATGAGTTGTTTTTGGGATTGGAAAGACCGATCTTGCAAAGGATCGACTGGTTCGATTCCCAACTTCTTGTACCCAGATCTTGCCAGGGACATGCACAAAGAAAAATAAATGAAGACTTGACCGCTCTGATACCACTGATCCAGATTTATGAGCAGAAAAAAATGAATAACATACTGAATATAATAACAAAGAGATACGGATAACAACAACAAATATATAATGAGCAATAAATTCTATTGAATAAATAAAATAGGCTGAAACTATAAAACTGTAGAACTGAAAAACAACTTGCTCGAATGGTGGTAGGTATCTATGAGAAGAGATGTGGATGCTATGCACATCCATTTGATCAGAATGCTTACAATGAGGCTCCATAGGAATTTTTAACATTACTCATGAATTCAAAAACCCTAGACATCCAAAAACCTAACCCTAGGAGATGAAATGCTAAACGTTATGTGGGCCCCGATGCGTAAGTTGGTACCTCAACTTCCAAGGGTGGTAACTTTTTCATACGACCTCTGTTTTAGGCATGTGATAGCCTATTGGAAATTATTTTCAATAAATACACATGATTCCATTAAAATTTGACTTTGTTTAGACTTTGACTGTGCCAAGCCAAAAAAACATTGTTTAGGGCCCCAAAATGGCCCTAGAAGTACAAAAATATGCACTGACATGAAAACTTATAAAATAAGCCAGTGGGAATAGGTGGGAAACCACCAATATCCACCTGGATTATGTGTAGGGCTTCAGGATAGCCTTGGAAGTGTAGAACACGCAATTAAAAAGAAATTTGTTCATTACAGAGAAACGTGCTGAACTAAAAACTGTTAAGAGGAGCAAGTTGGAATAGGTGGGTGGCCACCAATATCCACCTCGATCAACGTCACTCCACAAGTGGGAATGCCTCTCAATGTTACAAAAGAATCAACACTCCCTCTTAGTGAGGGAGGCATTCCATCCTCCATAATCACTTGGAATTAGCTTTGTCTCCCATCCTGGGAGTACCGTTGTTTCCCGCACTGGATCCACTACCAGAACTGCACTCTAATCCACATGATTGGATACTCCCTCTGTCACTATAGAGAAACCTGCTAAAATAAATGGATCCTCCATGGAGGGAGCATATCTCATAGAATCCTCCTACTTCTAAACCTCCTGTTTAGCCTTCTAAACCCATGGCACCTGACCTTTAGTCTTGGAAGATTCCTTTCTCCCACCTGAACCTTGTTGGCTATGTGTTATATTCTTTGCACGACTAGGTGTAGTGTGTGTTAGATTGCACTGGGATCTCAAGGGGGGTTTGAGGGGGGGCTTCCAGGCCCCCTCTTCAAGGGTAAATTTTTTTCCTCGGGAAAAATGTCACAAATTTTCCTCGTTTTTTGTGTCACCTCAATTTTTGTGTCCATTGTTGGGAGGTTTTTTGGCACATGGTTTTTTGCCGATGTTTCTCTATTTCTGGTTAAGGAATTAAGGTTGTTGACTAATCCAGGTCATTGGGTTAGGGTTTTGGATTTCATTGGATCCTATATGTATATTGTATTGTAAACAATGTATCACAATGAATGAATATAGAATATGTTGCTTTTCCTGGTTTGGGTTTTCAGGGGAAAAATCTCTGTGTAATGTGTGTATTTTCCATGGTATCTTTTTTGTTCTTTTATTGAAAATATATTTGTGGTAAAATATTGTACAAGGTTAAAATTTATATTTGGTATTAGAGCTTTTCTAGCTTCAGATGGATTCCTTTGTGGTCAAGGTTTTGACTCGGGACTATGATAAGCCTTGTTATAGTGGGAGATCTACGGTATTGATTCTTCAGGTGAAGAGAAATGGCGAGCACTTCGAAAATGGAGATTGAGAAGTTTAATGGGAAATGTTTTTAGTTGTGGAAGCTCAATATAGAATATTTTTTGGTGGACAGAGATCAGTGGATCAAAGTGGATCTAGGTATTGCACCTACAGGAACTTCAACAAATGATTGGAAAAAGTTGGATCGGAAGGCAAAGAGCATAATCCGACTGTGTCTCTGAGATTTAGTATTACTTAATCTGTCAGAGGAATATACAACCAAGGATTTATGGGATAAGTTGGGGAAGTTGTACCAGTCTAAGTCCTTAGTAAATAAACTATTCCTGAGAAAGAAGATGTATAACCCGAGGATGAGAGATGGAGACTCGGTGGAAGAGAATTTGAATGCCTTCAATACTATGGTAAGTCAGTTAGTATCTATTGATATTAAAATTTCAGATGAAGATAAGTGTATCGGTTTACTGTGCTCTTTACCAAACTTGTGGGATAGTCTGGTTGTGGCCATAGGTAGTAATACAACTGCCTTGAATTTTGATGAAGTGGTCTCATCCTTGTTGTCGGAGGAGATGAGATGGAAGAACATGGAAGGACATAACACAGATGAATTATTTACAAGAGGATGCTCCCATGAAATAAATAGATCTAAGTCCTCAAGTGGTATATATAAGTCTAAGGATATATCTAAATCTCCTGAAAATTTTGTAAAGGTATGTTGGAGATGTGGAAGAGAAGGGCACTACAAGAAGCAGTGTAGATCAAAATTTGAGAAAAAGAAGGGATCTAAAGAAGCTCCTTATACAAAATAAAATACCTCCAAGGAAGAAGGAGGGGATGTGTACTTGGATTCTTCAAGAACACATGCATATCATGAGGCATGGTTGGTTGAATCAGGTGCATACCTTCATATGACTCCCCATAGGGAGTGGTTCTGTGAATATGAAAGGTCTGATGGAGGTAATTTTTTCCTTGGTGATGAATCGACAACCAAAATCATAGGAAGAGGAAAATTCAAGTTGAGGTTAATATATGGAAGGATTAGAAGACTACCTGGTGTTCTGCACATCCTAGGATTGGCCAAAAATTTGATTTCTATAAGAAAAATGGATGATGCAGGGGTAAAAACAATATTTGAAAAGGAAACTTGCAGGATGGTTCAAGGAGAAATGGTGTTGCTGAAGGGAGTTTGGTTTGGAAATTTGTATAAGATACAAGGAAGCACTATTATTTATGGGTGTAATAGTTCCATTGTTCCTGATATTGGAGTCGAAGAAGAAAAAACTCCTATGTTCTCTGAAGAAAAGGTTATGTTGTAGCATCAAATACTGGGGCATATCGGAGAGAAGGGTCTTCAATTACTACACAATAAAGGTATGGTTGAAGGTATGACTAAATACTCTCTGTATTTTAATTTTTGTGAACATTATGTATATAAGAAGCATAATTAGGTAAGATTCCCCTCTGGTGCAATGAGGGTGAAGGAATTTTACATCTAGTTCACAATTATGTGTTTGGACCTGTGTCAGTTCCATCATTGGGAAAATTTGTGTACTATGTATCATTAATAGATGAATTCTCGAGGAATACTTGGATATATTTCCTTAGGAAGAAATATGAAGTATTTGACAAGTTTAAATAGTTTAAGTCTCTTGTTGAGAATCAAACAAAGAAAATAATTAAGGTGTTGAGGACAGATAATGACAGAGAGTTTTGCGGGAATGAATTTGAAGAATTCTATATGAAGTGTCATATAGAAAGGAAGAAGAAGACTCCATATACACCTCAGTAGAATGGATTTGTATAAAGGATGAACATGACACTGATGGAAAAAACAAGGTGCATGCTCAGTGGTGTCGGGTTAGGGAAAGAATTATGGGCAGAGGCAGTGGGTACTGCATGTTACCTAGTCAACAAATCACCCTCATCAACACTGGATGACAAGATTCCACAAGAGGTATGGACTAGTAAGAAACCTTCTCTCACACATCTCAAGGTTTTTGGATGTGAGGCCTATGTTCACGTTCCAAAGGAAAACATGAGTAAGCTAGATAAGAAGGTTGAAATATATATATTTATTGGGTATAAAGATGGTCTCAAAGGTTATAATCTTTGGAACCCAGAAACTAAGAAGGTTGTGTATATCCGAGATGTGTTATTTAGAGAAATGAAGGATGTTTTTAAATACGAAGTCCTACCAAGTAAGAAAGAACCAGAGGAAATAAAGTTTGAGCCAAAGGATGATGAATCAAACTCTACATAAGAACAAGAATTGAGGAGATCGATTCGAGAAAGAAGGGAACTGAAAAGGTATACTCCATCTAATTTCCATTCAAATGTTTCTTTGTCTATTACTGATTATGATCCTAGAACTGTTAGGGAGGTAGTGGATTCAGAGGATAGAAAACTATGGAAAAAGGACATGGATGAAGAAATGATAACCTTGGATAAGAATGAGGCTTGGGATCTAGTGGAGTTGTCGACTCAAAGAAATCATATTGGCAACAAATGGGTATTTAAAAGGAAGCTGAATGTGGAAGGAAAAGTGAAAAATGCAAAGCTTGGTTATTAGAAAAGGGTTATTCCTAGGTTGAGGGAATTGATTTTGGTGAGATTTTTACTCATGTTGCCAATTTAACTTCTATTAGATTTCTATTATTTTTTGCTGCTACGTTTGATTTTTAAGTAGAACATATGGACGTGAAGACAACATTCCTACATGGGGATCTGGAAGAAGAAATATAAATGAAGCAACCAGAAGGTTTTGTTGTGAAGGGAAATAAGGAGCTGGTATGCAAGCTGAAAAAGTCCTTGTATGGTTTAAAACAATCACCAAGGATGTGGTATCAAAAAATTGATACTTATATGCTGGGACTTGGCTTCACAAGAAGCAAAGAGGATCATTGTGTGTATTTTAAATTAATTGGTGATCATTTGATTTATTTGGTCTTGTATGTGGATGGCATGTTGTTCATAGGAAACAACAAGGATATTATCCAGGATGTGAAAACTCAGTTGTCCTCTAAATTTGACATGAAGAACCTTGGTGCTGCAAATTTCATTTTGGGCATGGAAATTAAAAGAGATCGAGAAAACATGAAACTTTTGTTAAATCAGAGAAAATATGTGTACACAATATTGCAGATGTTTAATATGCAGGAATATAAGTCGGTCAGGGTCCTTATTCCTGTTGGTGTAAAGTTATTTGCAGATCATTGTCCCAAGACACAAGAAGAGTAGGAGGACATGTATTATGTTCCATATGTGAGTGCAGTTGGTAGTTTGATGTATGAAATGGTATGCACTAGATCGGACATTTCACATGCAATGGGATTTTTGAGAAGGAGCATTGGAAAACAATAAAAAGGGTTTTTAGGTATTTTCATGTCACTGCTAGCTATGGATTATGATACCAAGGAAGACTAGGATTGGACAGAGTTTTGGACATAATGGATTTATGGATGCATACTGGGATGGATATCTTGATCATAGTAGATCTACAAGCGGGTATGTGTTTAACTTGTTTGGAGGAGAAATCAGTTGGATGAGCAAAAGATAGGCTGTAGTGGCACTTTCAACTACATAAGTTGAATACATGGTAGCCACTCATGCAAGTAAGGAAGCAATATGATTACAAATATTGTGTTCAGGAATTGGGTTGGTACAACAAGATGTAAGGATACATTGTGACATTCAGAGTGCAATTTTTCTAGTGAAGAACCCGACTTATCATTCAAATACAAAGCATATTGATATTCAATATCACTTTGTGAGAGACATGGTTTAAGAAAAGAAAGTGTTACTCATGAAGGTGGACACTTTGAAGAATGTTTCATATTCATTAACAAAATATATGATCACTAAGAAGTCTCTTGGTGTATAGGATCTATGGGCATTGCTTCCCTAGATTGTTGACTATGTAACCTTGTAACCCCCTGCATGCAAAGAAACCAACAAGTGAGAGAATGTTGGGTATCTGTTATATTCTTTGCACTACTAGGTGTAGTGTGTGCTATGTTGCGCTAGGAACATGGGGGGTTTAAGGGGGGGCTGCCAAGGCCCCCCTTCGGAGGTAATTGTTTTCCTCGGGAAACGTGTTTCATTTTTTTGCCTCATTTTTCATGTCGCCTCGATTTTTGTTTTCATTGTTGGGCAGTTTTTCGGCACATGGTTTTTTGTTGATGGTTTTCTATTTCCCTTTAGGGAATTAGGGTTGTTGACTAATCCAAGTCATTGGGTTAGGTTTTTGGATGCCACTGGATCCTATATGTATATTGTATTGTAAACAATGTATCACAATGAATGAATATATAATATGTTGGTTTTCCCGGTTTGGGTTTCCAGGGGAAAAATATCCGTGTAATATGTGTATTTTCCATTGTATGTTTTATGTTCTTTTATTGAAAATATGTTTGCAGTAAAATATTGTACAAGTTTAAAATCTACAAACCAAAGGGGGAAATCCCTATGATTCTTCACAACCTCTAGAACTACCTTCTCCCTATGAACTTGTGGTACTAGTGGACCTTCCTACCTCACCACTGATGGAACTACCCTCCTCAACATATCTCATCCATATCCTCCCTAGACACCAATCAAGTCCATATCCTATCAAACCATGGTAACGACTCTCTTGCACAAATCCCTCGCACAAAAGGTTCCCAAGACCCGGGAATTCCTACCAACTCAACATCCAATAACACTTGTTCATCCTGGAAAAAAAAAAGCATAGCCCTAATCCTCAATCCTTGAGGTCGAGAACACACTCTTGGAACCCATTGCACATTTTCCACTCGCAACACACCCCTTGACTCCATCTGGAATACCGCTAGTCCAAATTCCTATATTACATGCCTATACATGATACCAAAATCCTTGTACATTCGTGAGTCAGACACTATGAAGATCATGAAAAAATCATGTGCCCTTGTCATGTTTCGGTGGCTCCCATTGGATAAGAACCATGAAATCCTCCAAGGCAAGCATCCTGCTTCCCCAAGTCACAACCATCTAATGAAATTCTACCCAAGTCCATCATCCAAGTCACCAAAAAATATCTGTGTCTACACATGCTACAACTGATCCTGTTTCCTCTCTATGAACATTCCTAATTTGTGGATGGACACTTAGTCTAGTCCAATATAGACCACCAAAACTCATATCTGCAATTGTTCTCATCCTCCTGGGTCAAATACCTCATACATTGTCATACCTAGAAAATATACAACTCTTCGGTCTGATGAAGACTTTATGTCATCAACCTACCATCCACATGAAGCTATCTCATTTGTTCCAAGGCACCTGAGATGCACCCATCTCAAATCACCATGATAAGTCACCGAAATTCCATCCATAGGTTTGGAAATCTTCCACACAACATACTGTTGTGATCTGTGCTCTTTGCCAATCGAGCAAAACTCCTAACCTGCCACACCACGGATCTGTAATAGTCCACAACTCTTCGTATGAATGGTCTTCTCTATGTCTCAAACTTGATACGATCTAACCTGTTTCCACCTGCAACTATCATTATATCTCCCTCTCAGAGTTATCACTTGTGACCTTCCCAGAACAAGAAAAAGAAATCTACAAACACCTGTAGCAACTATGTGTCTAAAAAATGATCCCCTTCTCTTCATATCCCAATCTTTGATACCATGTCAATTTTCACGTGCAACTCTATGTGACTAATTTTTATATCTAAAATTGCTTCCTAGTGAGCTAACAATGAAACCCTAGCTATTATCACTAAACAATTTTACTCTAAAAGTTATTGTCTGAAAATATATGCAGCGGAAACAAAAAGATCAAAGATGAATCATCAACACATATGAGACACAAAATTTATATTATGTAACCTTATCAAAATCATAAATCCTGCAGGAGAAACCAATCCTCCCGACCAATACAAATATCACCAAATCTAAGGAAAAAACTTGTCCTCTCAACCAATACAATTTCTCCAAAACCCGAGGAAAACCTTGTCCTTCTTTTTCCAGTCTAGATTTGGGTCTTCTCTGTTCAGGGCGATCACTCTCAAATTTGATGAGTTTCCTATTTTATTCAAGGAAACCTTCTCACTTTCATTTTCTCTTCAATATAACTTGTGAACTTCTCTATTCTCAGTGTATGTTCTTTGTGAGTCTACTGCTCACGATATCACAGCAGATCTTCTTGTCTCAACTCTCGTATGCCCATTTATTTCTTCAGTCTATGATACCATGCTCTTCTTGCCGAGTTCCCAGTTTAACATCCTCATGTGTGTGTATTCTCTCTCTTGTGTCTGGTGATATTCCACCTTTGGTATCTTCTTCCACCAATCTTCTTGGGATTCCTGTGGCCTTCCTACAGACGCGGCCTGCAGTCTGCAGTTCCCATTTTGAAGGGGAAAAACTATGGTGTCTTTCTATAAGTCATTCAATTGGCCCTTTGCTTCTCCAAAAGGCCAATCAATCAAAAACCATTAACTGCCTCAACCACTTCCTTGGCCTTCCATAACTAGTCACGTGGATCATTCATATCAGGTATGTTGGGAGGTAGGAATTTATGCTTGGCAGACATAAGTTAGCTTGTTAAAAGAGATTCCCATTTTCTTCATAAAAAAAACTCAGCTCCCCACTCCATACCACTTCATCAATCCTTTATTCAACAATTCCTACTTGTGCATCATGGCTAGTGCTTTCAAGGTTGTTTCCTCTCAGTCTGTGGTTTTGGTGTTTTCTTTAAATTAAAACATAATTACATGCTTCATAAACATACGTATATGAAGTATCATCATAATTACAGTGTTGGGGGAAAACATGATGTTACACTTGTGACCTATTATGAGGAAACAAATGTTCTTAACTATTAGGCCCATTATTTTAATACATTATCGATGGATATGAACTATTTTTTCTATAAATGATGCTATCTCAGACTGTATTCATTTAATTAGATTTTCTCCTACGCGTGATAGGTTAGAAGTAGTTAGATTAAATTAGTTTGCTTTTGTTTTAGAGTATATTTAAAATTGATAGGAGTTCTTTGGGGGAAAATTTATTGTATTTCCCTTTTTATTCGTTTAATTTTCAATGACAACCATGCTCATATAGTAGTAAAAAACACTACTCCAAATGAGAGTATGTGTAACAAACCAAGGTCGAGCCCCTGTGGAATTGTAATTATGTTTATAGGCTAGTGAGCCAAGTGTTTATAAGATGGAAGACTTATATGTTATTAGGCCAGAGAGACTAGATGCTTAAGGCCAGTCAACCTATTTTTGTATATGTAAACACTCATATCATTAATAAAAAATACACCATTGCGTGTAGACTGACCACAAAGAAAGAGTTATGGGGGACTAAGATCCACTAGGTAGGGTAAGGGAAGGGGATAAGTGTCTAGGATTAGGGGATAAGCTAGAGGGCTTACCTCTAAAGGTATTATATTATATTAATATTTCCAAAAGGCAAAGGTTGACATAATATGTGTTGTCCTAAGTTCCAGGGAAAGGAAATGAGTGTTAAGTGGAGCTCATGCATCTTCAGGAAGACATGTGTCAACTTGGGTGCATGCAGTTGATAGCGGGGAAAGCTAGCTCATTGTGGGGTTCCCTTGCCATTCTCTCATCCCTCACCCTTCTCCTGACCCTCACGATCCTCACAAGTTTGCATTCACCATTGATTCACACACTGAGCCATTGCTCCATCATCAACCTCTGCATCATTCACAGACCCTGGAACCGGTAGGTGCTTGAATTATCTCATAATTTTCCTATGAAGAACAACACACCTGTACTTTTCCTGAGCCTGCACCATGCCTTAACGGTTTGTTGTTGCTGCCAATGCATTTCCTTGACTGAGAGTTGCTTTATTCCATCATCTGATATATACCGAGTTTTTTTTTTTCCATCGGCCTTACTTGAATTGACTTAAGATCTGGACTGAAGAAGCAGGTTTTCAGTCCTGTGGGTTTGAATAGGCAAGTTTTCAGGCCCGTGGACTGAAGAAGCAGGTTGTCATGCATGTAAGAAACTCTCTACAGGTGAGAGAGGTTGTTGGGGAAGTGATTTTTCTCAGAGGGAGTCCAACGATAGCTATATTGCTCTGAGAATTCATGTTTGACTTGTTGTTGAATCCCTGGAAAGGAAGTGGGGCAGTTGAAGGACTATTGAGAAGATACGGGGAACACTTCCTGGGGTGGGAGAGGCATGTGGGGAATGAGAGGCTGTAGGATGTTAGTGTGAATTTTCTCCTGGGAGAATCCTTCTTGTTGATTTGTGTGACTTTCCTGTTGTCCTTGTCAAGCCTAGGAATCCCTTGCCCAGTGGAGTTTAGTCCCATCTTGGGGTGGAACCACTGTTGAGCATGATGAGCAGCATGGTATAAGAATGGGAGGTTCGTGGGAGGTATGCACGTAGTTGGTGGTCACCTATTAAAAGATAAGTACCAAATCTCTATTCTCTGTCCAATGTGTATCTTGGAATCAAGTTATAATGTTGTTAGAATTGTCTGTGTATAATGCATGTATGTTTTAATATTATTTCCGCATGAATAGTGGCATGAACAGAATGCTATAGTTGTTAATTTCATTAGATAGATATGTATATAAATATATATGGTATCAGAGCGTTATTTGGAGTAGCATGGCCAGCCTGGGTGGCCGGGGGTGTTACAAAATGGTATCAGAGCAAGGAGAGACGTCAAGGAAGTTACATTGTTTGACCTGTTGGTGGCTAGGGACGTTACAAAATGGTATCAGAGATACGATTTGAAAACTGATCCTAGATGGGCCATGTTAGTGGAAGTTGAAGAAAACGTTTTGGAAAAGAATTGTTGTCAAAATGGAGAAAATTCAAGTTCAGATCCCATGGTTTCTACACGGAACCTGGATGGGCCATGAATGAGGAATTCAGAGTAAAAAGTCCAGGGAATTTTGATGTGCATATTACTAGAAGGGAGTTGAGAGAACACTTGGAATGTGTTCAGAAGAACAGGAGGAAAAATAGTTTAAGAAATGGTCACAGAGAAAGAAACCACAACATCCGTGGTGATTGGGATGTAGGATCTATTCAGGAGAAGGAGGATCCTTCACATCCGTCAGATATGGATAAAAGTGATTGAAGGTTAAACTCCAAGTCTTTCAGACTTCATGACTTTGGAGAAAGCTATGGGTTATAAGAGAAAGAGAGGCTGAAGTTCGAAGTTCCAAAGTCCCGAAGAGAATCCACACTGTATATCCAGGGGGGGAGTGTTCACCATTGGATTATGATAGTGTAAAAAGTGTTGAAATCAAGGAATAGAAGTGGTGCGACATGATGACACCACTAGTGGTGACATGGAACTTTCTTATACATGCCATGTGCCACCACCTTGATGTTGGCAAATGTGCTAGGTGGACCTTGGAAAGTAAAGTAGTTCGGAGTTTGGGGGATTTGAGGAATGCAAGTGTAAAATATTCCGAAGCCCAAAGGTATGAAGTCCTAAAGTGATGTGGCTTGTTGACATTAGCAATAATTATGTGGACAGATGGGATGTGTGTTGTGTGTCAATGATTTAAGAACCTTTGGATGATTGGAATGCTAGTTAGAACATGACATGTGTCACCCATTTGATTGGGCCAAGTGTTTTCTTCTAATATTTCTCCACGTGGCCTTCCTCTTGAGCATGAATGGTGGAGCCCATGATGTTCACATTGTATGGATGGAACCATATTGTGAAGACTAGAGACTTGACACTCTGGAAGAAATGGTTCATGATGGAAAGGAAGGAAGAAAATTATGAAGTTTCGTAGCGCCGAAGTAACGTGATGTAATGACGTCATCGGGGGTGATGTGGAAGTATTCATAGATTTGTGATTCGATAGTTTTGGCATGTGCAAAGGTGAAATCCTTCAAAGACCCAGAGCCCTGAAGCTATGAAGTCCCGGAGTCCCTAAAGCTATGATCCACCTTAGATTCGGGCAAGGAATGTGGACTGTAGATCCACCGTTATTTGCACATTTGTCAATTCTTTGTTCTATGATGTTTGGGATGCACAGAAAAATGGAAACCTCTGAAGCTCCAGAGCCCAAAGTTTCAAGGCTCTGGATAAGCTCCCAAATCATTAGCACTGGGTCACAACCATGGTCAAATGCAAACCAAGGGCTAAATAAAAGGAGATAGTGCCTGAAAATTATTGCAGAACAAAGATGGGATTAGAGATAGAAGCCTGAGAGGTTCTTGATCGAACAAGATCCACTGGAAATGGAGTCAGATATTATTTTTTTGAACCGGATTGGTTTATTTTATTCTAGAAAATTGTTAAGCCTAATAGCCTGACAAAAATTTGGTTGAATGGACATTTTGCAGAATTAACAATTTTCAGACCCGAACCGAATTGTTCCAGGGTGTAGAGAAATGGAGGAGGCACAAGATGCTTACAGTTTGGAGAATGAAGTTAGAGGAATGGATGTACATTTGGGAGTTGTAGGAAAAAAATCCAATAGGCATGGAGAAGAAATAAATAAAGACTTGGGCATGATGAAAATTATAAAAGAATTGCAAAAAAGGTCCAAATTCACTGAGCAGATAACAAAAATCTTATGAGATCCAGGGAGAAAGAGGGAGACTTCAACATGAAGTTGATGCAGTGCTTGGAAATAATATAAAATAAATTGGATAAGGAGAGTGTCTCAAGAAAATCAAGAAGTCACAGGTCTCCTAATGATAAAAGAATAACATGAAGTGTTAGCAGACATCACCGTCACTCCCTGAGGAATCCAATAAGAGAGCACTCTGCATCTCAAGTCCATCCCTTGTCAGGAAGCAAAAGAGATCTGGAATGGATGATCTATAAGGGGAAATTAACAAAATCAAACCTCCTACATTTTATGGGGAGCATAAGAAGGATGAAGATGTAGATACATCATTGTTGGGCATGGTAAATTATTTTCAATTGGATAATTATTCTTCTCATGCAGAAGGAAGAATTGCCATCTATCAACTAAAAGGAAAGGAATCTGTTAAGAACCAAACATCAATATAGCATAGAAAAACCTCAGGAAAAGTACTCAATGCCTTGAAAAAGAGATAATTTCAGATAATAAGCCTCTTCGAGGGGGAAACCTCCTTTTACCCTACTTAAATGTTCAAGTACAAGATGATTCAAAATGAAAATGTCTCCTTGGTATATA